>JADWOT020001735.1:0-47456 GCA_036345935.2 Taenia hydatigena
CTATGGGGCGGGTAGTCTAAAAGCATGCTCGAAACAGTCGCGAAAAGCACAAACAAAGGATGAATAACCGCAAGAGGGTCTTTTGCACGAAGCCGACCTCGGTGCTCATTTGATCCAGTTCGCCCCACTTAAGAAGGATGGCCTACTTACTAGGGGTCAAATTGGATACACTTTTGGCAGACCTCTTCACATGTGAATGGCCTTGCATTCAAAAGAGCGATGTCTAAATACACTGCATAATAGCAATGAGGGAATGCGTTATGTAGCGTGGCGGCCAATACATCTTTTCCTTCATTCGGAATATCAGCTATTTAGTTTGCTCCGATCACTTTGATGCGACCCCACCTATTTAAAGGAAAAAGAGCCTCCTGCTCCCTTTTTTTCTATTCCATACACACAAGACAATATCCCATTTCATAGTAATGGCTGCAGTGTATCAGACCCCAGCTATTTAATTAACATCATGTTTATTCCTTGGCATTTGCTTACTTGGTTGCTAACAACTTGCCCTTGGGTCTAACTAACCTGCTTCGCAGTGCCGATTGCAAACACACAGAGGCAAAGTGACCAGTGAGAAGCGTAGTTGTCCAATCCACTTTCCCCTTTGCACCAGCAGTTTGCTTTTGTGGCCCCGATGGGAGAGATGGAAGTTGTATTCGCTGCAGCATCACAATGGTGCATTCGTTTTCTCAAATGTTTGTCAGAATTTTCCGATTATCACTAACTTATGCTTTTTGTAAATATCTAACTTGATGAAGTGAATGGTTGCAACATATGTGAGAAGAGGTGAATTTCTTGTCATCCACTTTCAGTGTCAGTACGGATTGACGTCACAAGGCATTCCGTGAATGGTCACATGAGAAGTCTACAGGGAAATGCTTACTGTAGGGCTTGAGATTAGTAAGTGAAGTGGAAAAATCCTGCTAGGTAGACCTGCTGTCAACTAAATAGCTAGGGCATGCCAAAGCTATCCGAGCATGTCAGCGTTGGGCGCTGCAACATCAACATCATAAGTGTCTGCAAACTATGCCCAAAATATTCCAATTGAACTAGCCCAATGCCAAACTCTTAGCTATTAATGCTTTGTTTAGAGTAGTAACATCAGAATAAACTGACCGTCTTCACGATTATTGTTCTTGCATTTATTGAGGAAGGAAGCCTCCAATAACTGCTTGGGATTACGATAGATCTTCCCAAACGCTGACAGCTTTTGCGATCCCCGCGGATGATTCGCGTCTGTGCGTCGGCATTGTAAGTTGCAAGATTTGCGACTTGACTTGTTTGATGTGGATGATGCCGCAGAGCCTAACAGTAATGAGGCAGCATAAACATGTTAACATTATAAATCGCAGCAACGTGTGACTACTAAAAATCGCCCCCCCCATCCTCCTCCCACTCCTACTCGGTTGCAGACTCAAGGTTCTCCTTAGCCCATAATCCCATAATGCATTATTCTTATCAATTAGTCCCATTTTATGAAGTTGTTAATATTGCATGATCGAATGGATCACCTGGACCAGGCTGCGTGAATTCGCATCATGGCACAAAGAAGATTGTTGAAGAATCTTCGTGTGTGTAGGTAGCATTTTTAACTACTAAGCGCTCCTGCGCGGTCGTATCACACACGGTGATGGTAGCATTACCTAAGACGCAGAAATCTTGCATTTATTTCATTCATCTTCTTCACTGCACTTCCTCCAAAGAACGAACTGGAGGGCAAATCGAACAAATTTACTGGCCCGGAATAGAGGTACCCCATCTGAATTGATACCTTCTTAAAAGTAGCATTTGTGCTGCCATTTGTATGAGCTCTAACAGTATCCCTCATACCAGCTCTTTGACACAATTGTGGAGAGCCGATATTGAGTGAAGGACTGGTAATACAGCGCCACGATGTTAAACGTTGACCTCCGTGGTCAAAAGCACTTGTTGGACGTCAATAAAAATGCAAATAAATCAAAGGGAATAAACACACTTCCATGCTTTCTGCAGGGGCTGCTTCAAATTACTGTCCCGCTGGCAACATAAATGCCATTTTAGCTGGCATTGTAGTAGCTCCTATGCCGCATTCTATGAGGGCTTCCCTTATTTCTCTAACGAATATTTTCCGACTGCACTTGCAATATTTGTCAACCTGGTTAGCCCTCACTTTACAGAAAATAGCCGTAGCATTAATTAGTAGGGCATTATACATGCGCAGATGCGTGGATTTTACCAAAAGACTCACTACTGCCAGCACCGATGAAAGTGGTGCAAATGTGAGCCAGTGAATTTTAAATGCCAGTCAAAAGTTTTTGGACACGGCTGCTACTGATGCTCCTGGCCGAGGTGTGGGTGGTTGCCTGAGCTCAGACGAAAGACAAACAATTACAACGCTAAAAGTTCCTTTGTCTCTGAGCCAATCGAATCAGAACTCACTTTCTATTGGCTCGTCGAATTTGAAACTCATCCACGACATCGGGTCAACATCGGAGGTACCATGAATAGGTGTGAGCCGTTGAAAGAGAATTCTCTCTAAGTCACGAACATTTGGCTGTTTTACAGGCATTGCATTGCTAGAAATTTTCCCACCGACCCTCTTTGTTTTGCAGCGCTGATTCTGGAACCACATCTCAACCTAACAGGAAAGTCAAAGCATGACGAGTTTCGACAATCCAATCGTTGACAATCAATCACAACATTCGATTAGCCGTCCACCAAACAAGTCCACGTAACACTCTAAAGCTTAACCAACCTGAGTTTCCGTCAATTTGATGCAACATGCCAGGTCTTCGTGTTCATTCATATTGAGGTAGTCTTTCTTTTTAAAGCATTTCATCGTTTCACCAATTCGGAATGGGGTAAAGAGAACCCTGCGTCTGTGTGAATAAACAAGAACAGAGGTGATAAATAAATAACCAGAGAATTTCAGTACATTGCAAAAAAATCTCTCAAAACAGCACCCATAACAGGTAGAGGGAAAGGCGGGACAAGACGCTACTTGCGACGGCTGTCACATTCAGGTTCGCATCACCGCCCGTGTACCACAGAAGAAGCGGCGCATCGCGAAAAAAAGCACCCGTGTGACTAACACAAAGCCAGTTAACGTTACGACACTAGGGCGCAAACTGGACCACACTGCGCCTTTGTCCGTGTCTGCGTAAGGCTTATCAGCTCAACATCAAACACTGTATTAAAAAAGGAACGCGACAAACGCTTCATATCGTCATGTGCTTGGGTGCGAAGTTGGAGGCTCGCGTACACCAAACACTTGCCCCTATACCTTGGGCATGTCAATGCTAATGCCATCCTTCTCCTCCTCCCACACTATCTAGTGCACACACAACTCCACTACATCGGACACGCGCATGACAGCACTAAGTCAATCAACATTATGTGTAAAAGACCAGCCAAGATGTGCGTGTACTTCAGACGATAGAACCACAAGTACCGTGCGTAATTAAGGCAGCTGACATGGCGAAACACCCCATTCCTTTCCACGATGACTTACTTCTACCCTAACCATTGTTAGCAGCAAAAATGTACTCAAAAATGAAGCGATGCTCCTCGAAACGAGTCACGAGGGCGTCAGGGTGTTACTTTATCGTCTTCGACAGTCAAATTTTCTGATGAAGATGAAGCGACTCTAACGCGACCACTCACATCAGACAGGACTGCACAAACGTTCCAACGTCACATCTCATGCCGCTGAGGTGAAGCTGATGAAGACAACTAGGCGGGCAGGTCCACAGACAGCGAAATAGTGCACAGTCGCCTGTCCCGGAAGACGTCTACTAATTTGTGGCCGTCAGGAATAATAACCTTGCTAATCCAAGGGAGACGCCAAACCTGCACTCTTTCCTGTCCCCACCGGCCGGCTATTTGGCGCAAGATAAAAACAGCCAAAGCCAAGACTAATTACTACTACGACTAAGGGGAAGGCGGCGAAGACCACACCGAAACTACTACATTGCTACAGCAGGAGGAGCGAACAAATCGAGGCAATCAGTGGGTCGCCTTCCAAGCCATCACCGTGACAATACGTTCCCAATAAACACTTCATTCACATATATTTCAGAGGCAGGCATTCCTGGATGCTTCTCTTGACAATGACAAACGTGCACAGTTCGGTAGTTTACACAAGGAACACTAAACAGTCAAAGCAGCGGCCTTTCTCACGCCTTTTTGTTCGTTTTCAAAATAGCATCAGTAGAAAGGAACCCAAAAATTGCTTGACATCTGGTAAAATTTGAGCGCGCGTAAAAACGGACACAAAATTACGAGATGGTCCTCCTCAACTCCGCAAAACAATGCGAAGAGGTGAAGCAGCAGCAGGCCTCCTAACCCAAAGCAGACTAATTAGAACATACTAGCTTGATACAACTGTGCGTAATGCCATGCTACCGTTCCGAATTAGGAAATAAGAACACTTATTTGCAGGTAATAATTGCAGTCCATTGTAAATGCCTACACGTGCAATGACTCAAATCGCCGTATATTACCTAGGAGCATGAAGTGCACTCAATCCAGCAGCTACGAATTTAGCATACTTTGTACCAAACGCAAACGAATTGTTCCAATTAAAATCATTCAAACGTACGTGTACATTCATTAAAACTTACTAAACAAACTCCCTTGGTTAGGTTAGAAATGACAATACAGGTAATAGACGAACGTACACCATCCACCCTTCCAAACGGAAAGCGAAAACAAGATGCGCAAGATAGACAGTCAGCCAGTGACATGACCAGATGTCAATGAGCATATAATCTAGAACTAGCAATATTTAAAATGTACCAGTGCTGGGTGAAAGCACCTAAACAACTGGTGGCTGCAAACAAATGGAAGGTGTGGAACATAAGAAAGTCAGAAGAGACGTAGTTAGCCCTAAACCAGCGTTGGATTTCCATAGAACAGACAGTGACTATGGCCAATGCAAAACACTACATCCTGCACTCAGGCGTCACCCCAGCAAAGTGCCCAGACAGCAAATAGCGCGCATAAATAGAGGCTTATCAAATGTACACAAAGGGCATTTGTACGCACCTATAAATCAACAAGTCACTTCCTCCATACATCCTCAATCATCACACTCGTTGGCGCCGCCTTTTCTGCCTACCACCTCACAAAGCAGGAGCCATGGCACGGCACAGCACCGCCTACACCCTACTTCGCGGCAGACTTCCAACAGTTTCCACAAAATTCCATCAGTGAACGCTGATTGCCAAAACGCCCTTCAGCAGCGGTACAGCCTCAACGAAATACCTGTCCTTTGCAGAGTCGGAAGATAACTGCTAATGTGCTGCTTCTGTTGTTCAGTCATTTCCCTTTTACGCGGTCAACTTCGATGTTTACGTCCACCCATCACCAGCGTCACCCAATACTCCATTTGAAGAACATCCTCGAATCTGCAGGAACAAACTGAGACTTAAAGAAACGATGTCAATCAAGGCGGCGGATTGACACACTGTGCAGACGATGGAGTAGGCTGCACGTTGACGCCGCGGTCGCAGCAGAATCTTTAAGGCCTTGGCTTAGGCTTGTTCCGGCCACGTCTAATAAAGTCATAGGAGACGACGTTCATTTCATCAGTGGATAAGAAGGAAGGGCACAGCAGCTACATCTGCATCCAATGAGCACGACAAATTCCACTGACACGATTACTGCAACAATTTGGAAAACGTAGCTGCCACATTGCATTTGTGAATAGACTTCGAGGAAAGGATATATAACGAATTCATTGGAGCACAGCACAGATCACACAACTTCTGGGATGGAGTAGAGGGTACGAGAGAAGTCAAACTCCAAATTCAGCACTTTTTCAGTAATCCCTTGGAGTTCACTAAATGCACCATCACAGACAGGTACATTCTTGTCATCCTTAAGGTTCGGATCATCATTGACCTCACGTGAAGCCTACAAGGAAACAGTTTTTTTCCTTCTTGAACTAAAAGGGCATATTCAACCAAAAATGCCGCCATTACAACACTCAACGTGCCCACCATATCGGAAAACAATGTACCAATGTACCAAGCACACAGCCCATCTGCTTATGCCCTGCATGAAGGAATAGTCCACACGAAGGAGTAGAAAGGGGACTCTCAACAGCACTCATTGCTCCTCTAATAATCGCCCTAACACCACAGCTGTCGCCAACGACAACGACGAGTTCAAAGGCCCTTGGTGTAGTCGCAGCGGCTTTCCATGGATCAGCTTCCACGTCCACGTTCTCCCTTGCCATTATTTCCACTGTCGACAACAACGATGCGTGCTATTGTTGGCAGGCAGCCCGACAAGCCAGCGTTGCGAACAATGGCAACGACGGCGGCGACGAGGCAGCCAGTGCTGGTCAGAAGCCCTCTATTACAACAAACAAATACTGTACTTACAAGTTTTGCGTACAAGAATGACATCCAGTACTGCTCACTCAAGTCTCCATCCCTGGCACATAATAATGCTCCAGAGGAGGTAAAAATTCCCTTTCACCGTACTTTAAACCCGCGATCAATTGGGCACCATGTAAAGTCAAGTGCTTGGTAAGTTCTCCTCCTCGCCTTCCCTCCCACCAAATGAGGACTCATTCACCACAACATTACTCCCTCCCTATTTAAATAATCCGCCACCCACCTACCTACTTTAATCAATCCCCTCCACCCCATTGTTCGGCACAGCGAACGAAGGCGAAAAAGTGCTGCCATCCAACAAGCAACCAACTCGTCGAATTTTCTTTCGCGAACCTCACTCACAAAAAATGGATCCCTATACACACACACCCACGTTTACGTAACTAAAAACGAGTTCTAGACGACCTTGAAAATATCAGTGCGCATAGATTTACATGCAACGAAAAAACTTAGTAGACGGTAAGGCAAGAAATACACACTTCGAGCTGCAAAATCGAAAAAAAAAACAAACACACGCACCTGAATTCACAAAAAGGACCATCTAGGGTGGGCTTAAAAAAGGCTCTGGAACACCTCTCCTGCTCCTCTCCATCTTTCCAGTGTTGGCACAGTCACCAGCGCAACTCAACAACGTGACAATAGGCCCGCTCCCCAACCCATCACTGCTACACTCCTGCTAGTCTGCTGAGCTTGTTGCTTCACAACGATCACAGTAATTTCGTAGCATCTGGAAAGGAAAAAAGCAAACAATGGAAGAGCCGATGCGTGAATGTCCAATGCGCTATAAAGCTAACACATTCTAACATAACATATGATGGGAGAAAAAGCCTTAACAAGAAAGCGTTTAAAAGTGCTACAAAGTACAGTCAGCGTAGTGATGCGAAACTCCCCACTAGTCACTCCTTCCTCCACTCCTGTTGCATCTACCTCGCCCAGACGCCAACTCATACCACCGAAGCTGAACCTACGATTAAGCCATTACTAAGGCCCTCTACACAACACGTTTCGCAAAGGCCACATTAACACAAAAAAATAAGCGTGGTCCCCAAATCAATGAGCAGAAGAGCTGCCAAGGATCCCACGCCCTTTGAAAGTATGTGTACCCTACAAGCACGAATATCATAGTAATGAAAACAACGCACCTTTTACCATGAATACAATGCGAAAAGACATACGAGTAAGTGTTAAAAGCATGCTTCTACTCAAAATAAGGATCCACATCGGATTCATTGCCGAACAGAAAGGACAGCAACAACTCATTAGCTACAATCAAAGCTTATCTGAGGAGCGTATGGAGCGATAGCTAGGGCGAGACTCGCATTTATTTCCGTCCCACAATGCCTCCATTCTTCGCAAAAATAACAAATTTCTTAACGACAGGTTTGGTGTTTAACCCGGCAAATACACAGACGAAGAGAATAGACAATTAGGCATACAAGAATAATGAGTAGGTGTCAAGCACTTGTTAAGGTTAAAACTCTTCTCAACAAAATTACGACTCATTACTCAAAGTCCACAGTCATTAAGGAGCAAACTGATTGACGAATCACCAAGACAATCTTAGTTTACCACATAAAGTATTGTACAGCGAACAATGAACGTGATTAGACCTTGCAGCTGGAAAACGAAACGTCTTAGCATTCACATTATGAAGCCTTCGCTTTTACTCCAGCAAGAAGACGTGTAAAATTCCAATCAACACAAAAAAGACAAAACAACAACTAGAAAAGCAGAACCGATAAAAAAGTTCCGAATGCTTACCGGATTTCCGACTCGTTTGGGCAAATTAAGTCCCAATAACCGAAAATAACAGCCACAGGACCCACACCACTTACGTGCTTCGCGCGCAAATCTGGCCAATCACTTTATTATTTGCCTGATGAAACAAATAAACTTTTAATTTATGTGTTTATTTAATAAGTTAAAGTTTAATGCAAACACCTGACTTTTGTTTTTAGTGTAAAAAAAACAAAATACAAGCACAATTAATACATTTATTAGGCACAGGTAATAAAATCAGCAACAAAACTTGATATGACAACGTACTAAACTAACATTTCAAGATTCACGAACTAGTAATGTATGCAACTTGAGTAAAAGTGCAACACATTTTTACCATGTAATAAATCTTAAATATCATCGAGTTTGATGTCTGTGGATAAGTTAATTTATGAAGCCTATTACTGCGTACTTTTGCCTGATACTCAGTCAAGTGACCGGCACATCAATCTCAACACCGCCACACATCCACATACCTTTAATAGAAAAATCAGAAAAGAGAAATTTAATACTTTTTTTGAACTATCGGCGTGGTGTGCGGTTTGCGACATTCTCTTCCTTCCTCATCACAATAAATGCTGGAGATATATTTTGATTTAACCCTTTGGCCCATTCGCCTGCACTCATATACGATTCCTATTCCTCATTTATCAACATGCATATCTACACAAGTGATTAATAATAATCCCTTAAAAGAAGTCCCAGCATCCCGCACTCCTCTGTCCATTCATCCGTATAAACCAGTCAACCCAGCAAACTTCAATCTCCAACGTACTCACCTTGATCTTATAATTCAACACCACCTCGTCAATCTACGTCTTAGTATTCCATCTCTCTACGCGATACTTCAGCCAAAGATTATATGATTATATTTCTCACTACCGTGTGTCACTGCATGGGGTCCTGTGACGTTGACGCAAATATCCATAGGTGGGGGATTTTATTCCCTTGACTCTTCCTCTTTTAGCTAAGCTCTGATAGTTTCCTCCCCAAAACGATTCCATAGCCGATTCCATAGCGTGTGGCTAGTCTTCAAAATAGTAAGCCAGTAGTTCCCTATATTTTAATCAACTCTGCGCTATGCATAGCTGAACGCAGAGGCGTCCATCATTACCAAGGATTCATGGCCATATGCAACAAACAATTTTATTCGCACAAGTACCATTCCATTTATTCCTTTAGTGGAAAACGAAGGTTACATTTTGGAATTAAGCAAATGATGATACACGCTATTTGAAGCGCGCTAAATTGTATGCTAGGGATGAAGGGCACGTTCAATTCCATACCTCAGTCCCATTAAAGTGTCATCTAAACAATCTACTGCGCCTGTGCCTTTCCGATCCGCGAATGGTTGCTCCGCTTGTTAAAGCACCTCTGGGCACTAGCCAGTGTTCTATATGGAAGTGTAAATTTTTCGGAAACCGTTATGTGGTCCAATTACTGGCGAATATAATAATGATACCTGCTTAGCTTGCTATTTTAGGACACAGATAATCGCGTACTCACTAATGTACAAGCATACAGCACTGTAAGGCAAGTAAAGTGGAAGAGACTGCTATGAATTGGAAAAGAGAAAACAACCTAGTAAGCCTCTGCACTTTTGCCTCATTCTTGCGTAGGATTTTGGAGATTTTGGTAAAGAATTTTTAGGGAACACTGACTCAGGTCTGAGTCATAGACAAGGAAATGAGCAATCAGATAGGGTGTTTGGTTAAAGTTGAGTGACGAATAAATGGCCGACGCTAGGCAAAGTGAATACAACAAGGTGTAGAATGTTTTATGATTCATACGCAAATGCCTGAACTTACAGTGCTACCATGAAAGTGATAGCAGGTGAGGTCGATGCAGTTGACAACGAGGTGAGATTCGGATCGACAAGGAAAGGGAGGAGAGTGCATGGGTAGGGGCTGGAGAAGCCATTTTCTGTATCACACATCATTTTAACATTCCCTTAATCACAATATGACATCAGGCAACTAGACAGAATTTTACTTAGTTCCAATTATGAAACCTTATTTGGGCTAGAATTCCTGTTCAAGTCCTAGTTTGCGTGCCAGACACCAGATCTCTCTCACCCCCCTACAGGTAAAACAGCGGTCTGAGATAAGAAAGCTTGTATTCATTTAAATATAAACAAGGTGAACGAACCAGCTTACAAAGCCGAGCATTTCGCATAGTGTCGCAGATAATAAAATCACAGATTCCTGCATCCGCCTCCAAATCACATCTTGACACACCCATTCATATATATCTCCGCGATTTGTGATGTCTCCACCACTATCTTTGACGTGCCATATTCGCCAATTCATAGACGCAGTCAATAAAGGAGAGTTATTAACGATGCCGAGTTTCTTCGTATAATCCATGAAGAGGTCCATCCCACTTTCCTCCTTGTTCCTCACACCGTCTATAATTACAATTCCAAATGTGTGCTTGGGCGACAAGGTCCTAAATATGGCTAGTAGTTCGGTAATAATGTTGGAGCCATCCCTTGGAAACAGTGACAGCTCAAGTGCATAGAGAACGCAGTCGAACGCGGCAAATTGCGCTTTACTCAGGCATCTCTCGTACGAATCGCCAAGAAGTACTATGTTACTAGTATCCGGAGAAAGATAAAAGATATGTGTCTGAGGGAGGTAACGATGAGTCTGAACGTACACCAACGTAGAACAGGTGGAATTTACTATGTTGAGAAATATGTTGCTGTTCACACGCAACGGATGCACAGGATAAGGTGCTCTGCCCCGCTTTGCCAAGATGGAAATGTATGTAAGGCAACTGACTATTTCATACGCACCGTAAGGAGCTCGAATTCGTGAGAACTGAAGGTCAAATTGCATTTGATTAAAGTGCTGCTCAACGGCTTTGCAAACGTCTGCTGTGAGCGGAGGTGACACGTCTGAATACAATGTGGTGTAGACTCGTCTGTCAATCCACTTCCACTTGCTGATGTATAAGTAGGGCGTTTGTAGGAAGAGAATCCACTCCCAGCTTGGAATCGCTGTACAATCATTCACTATGTCAACAACACCAAGGTATTGGCACAACATTTCAACCAAATCTCGACGGAGGTCCATGATCTTCTTATTTTGCCATTTCGCCTGAAAGGTGCAGTCGGTAATTAACTGACAACTAGGAATAGTCGAGGCAGAATGGGAATGAACTATCAAATGCATCATGCTTGATGATATACAAAAAGTAGAAGGCACCTAGTTGGTTACATAAAAATTTGGCACCTGACAAGTGATTAGCTATCAATCTTTCATGTGTTTTCAACTAAGTAATAACGAGATCTTCAGGTTTATATTCATGTTCCTGATAAAAAGTGCATGTTGAGGCCGTGAAGCAGGTAGATGTTTTAAAATTATTGCATTGCTAAGATGATTTATTGTCGACGCACATCCCTGCTCAACACACCAGTGCAAGGGCAACTAAAGTTATATTTTTGCGGCTACTGCTCTCTTCTACAGCATCGAGTTTCACTAGCATCACCTTATTTTGCAACAAGATAGTTGTTAAGCTCCTGACGAAATATCACGTTAATTAAGTCGCATTTGGGACAGAGCGTTGTCATAGATACAATATGAGGTTTCGATTTTGCCCTCTAAAGGCTTAGATATGCAAAGGGATCGAGTTACCAAAAGAGTCGATCTAATTAAATACTTAGAGCCAATTTCTACGGACTACATGGATATCTTTGTAACGATAGATTTGTAGGCCGAAGTATTATATTGGATTTAAATCCTTTCTGCTAATGCTTTACTACAAGGATCGGCGTGCGCTTGCAGTAATTATGGCCCGTGGGATGTTCCAACTACCCTTGTTCTTAATCATAAATGGAAGAAATTTAGTTGGGTAAGGAAAATTGAAGCCAAAAACCGAAGTTAGAATTCAGATGAGCAAAGGGTTTGTTACGGACTTAAAATAGCCTGCATTCTGCTGCTGCCGAATCAAAAGATATCCGTCTTAAACAGCATAACTCTCGTCTAGTAGGCGGACATTATGCTAAGATAAATAATTTCATTCAAAATAGACTAGGAATTTAACGATCAAGGAGAAACTCAAATGAGGGCCGTTTTGTTTTGAAAACTAATCCTTAAATAACAGGCTCGGGTCAAATGAAGCTGTGAGATAATTCTCCTACATCTAGCGTAGATGCTTGAGACGAAGAGTAGCTACATTGAATCACTTACAAGGCGCATCAAGTTTGAAGAAGACGTGACACTCTAGGCGACGAAAAATGGGATTAGTCCCCAAATCCACTATGATCCAGAAAGCCGAAGATAAATGGGAGCATACAGCTCTTCGCATGCGCTTACTTTATGAAATGAAGCTGCTATGCTGACTAATTCGTGGTGAAATTGCATTCAATTTCGAGCAGCCTGCATGACTCACATTACCGCCAGTCCTTTAAATGATCCATTAACTAAATCACAGGTCAAAGGCTCTACTCCATCCTTGGGAGGCCACATCAAGTCTGAATCCCTTTTATCACTCGCAATATTAAATAAAGGGGTTTGCATAGCATGGACAATGCTTGCTCTGTCCCTGGACTTATTCTGGGACTATCAATCTGCGTGCTGTAGTGCATTTACTATTTATGAAAAGGATATCAAAAATGGGCAAGTGACTTGTGGTGAGACATCTCTGCCACACAATATTGCATTCCAAACTACTGCAAAAGGGCCCCCTTCCGTACATGGATGATTCGAAGTCCCATGCTAATGAAGCCACACAAGGACTTTGACTTCAGCTAGGCGCTAGGATGTCCAGTGTACCTTATTACATTAAGGATTTGTTGTGACGAGTAAGTAGCTGCAGAATTATAGATCAATCTGTGCAATTACTTGGCATAATGCCTTGAGATATGGCTCCGTGTAGGCGTTAATAGGTTCCGATAATCAGAGTGCAAAACTGCCCACTTCCGAAGTCGCTGTTGAAATAACTCTGAGATTGTGAGCTCAATCCGTATAATTTTAAGACAGTCGCCATGGAGGAGAAGATTGGGAAAGGAAGATATACAGCACGAATGAAATCGCTTCTCTACATTCGTTAGCTTATCACTAATTTTTTGCTACAAGAGCATTGCAAATGACGATTTTTCTTAGCAAGCAAGAAAAGGCGAATTCATTTTTATCAGATTATCGTCCTCTTGTACTGTTCAGGTGAAGGGGCAGAAGCTGTAGCTGCCAAAGATAGATGAATGTTGGTGATGACTTGGTGATCACGCCTAAGTGGTCCCTCAGTCACTGTTACTGAATGTAGGTGAACGTGTCAAAAATAGCAATCACAGGTGTTGTAACAGCCGTGAAGCAGAAATTAACAATGCCCTTGATTTACTAGTTAAGATCGGCTAGAAAATACTGATTTAGGCTGTAGCACACGGATTTTAGTGTAGGGATAAATGAAGAGTCATCACACCCCTAGAATGTCAATTCGCGTAGCGAGCTTGAAGTAAACTGAAGATAATCCTTCCGATTGTCTACAGAGGGCAGAGTCTGATAAACGTCAAAAAGACCTTTTAGAGCACGATAAAGAAAGCCTAAAATGGTGAATATTATCCTTACTTAACGATCAAATCAAAAGCAGTCTTTTGCGGTAACCTGAAGAGGTAAGGATCATGCGGTCTTTAACCGTCTTTGTCATGATTGAATTGACTATAATATACTTAGGTGCGCATCGTTTTCTTTGCTGCATTTACTATCTCCTGCTTAATTTTTCCTTTTTTTCCTTTATTTTGGCCTAAAATCAACCATAATATGCACTAGCCATTCTAGATCCATATGTTCCAGTCTTCTCCTTACTATGCTATGCGCGTTCTGCCGCTGCTTAACTGCAGAAACAATTGGTCCGAATTCTATGCTTAGTTTCAATCATCCAACTACTAAGTATTCCGTTTGCTTATTCAACATGGTCTTACCGTTCATACCTTTAAGTACACCAACAGGCTAAATTTTAGGCGGGTTAAAGAATCGCAAACTCTCCCATACGGCTGTTAATATTCTCACTTCACTGACAAACGCTGACACTGACACTGCTTGCAGTCTAACTCAAGCTTAAGTACAGCATGCACAAGTTTTATATGACCCATTCCATTTCATCAATAATTTTGAAGTTTCATCCTGTAATTAGGGCCGAATTTCTAGGCACTGTGACGAACAAGTCTTTTGAACAAACGCTAGGCACAACAGTTATGGAAGATGTGATATAGAAGGGGGAAAAGGAAATGGATTTCTTTATGAGCTTTGCTTGGCAACACGACTTCTTAAAGGACCCGTCTCTAGTGACTGCGTCATTGAGATGGCGGATGTGATGCGTCAAAAAGGATATGATTCACACTAACCATCGTAGGGGGAATTCGAATGAGGTTTGAGAGATTTTATTTGGAAGCAAATGTAAGCCCGTGAACCTCAGTTGACATCAGCACCCCGAAAATTGCTCTACTCTTCAGGCTATTTCAAATAAATACTTGGAATTTAACTAGCACAAACAAAGGCACCTTATTCAATCTTAGATTAGCAATTTCATTATGGCACAAAAGCGATGTACTTTACACAGGCTCCGGGTATGTTACTAAAGTTAGCTTGACGTAATTATTTTAGGTCTTTTAGGCGTCTGCAGCGTACACAGACTCAATAGCAAAGTCTGAAGGTATAAGAGACATGTGCAATGTGGAAAATAACTCCATTGGATCCACTGGGTGTGGTTTAGTCATTGTTGTCCAGTGACAACTTTGCTGCTGCTTGTGGGTAAGGACTCACTACAAATTGGGTAACATTTAAGCAGTGTAGTGATTGCTTTAATTTGTAACATAAACCCACTTAGTTTGACGCAGTTTTACAGCTAATAATAACTGTCTACTTTTAAAATTGTTTGCAAAATGAATACAACCTAGAAAACGTATTGGCCACGTTTTCCAATTTGCGTGACTGCACGTTTCCTCTTTGGATGGATATTAAAAATATTGTTTTGAATACGACTATGGAGCAAATTCAGTGAATACAACAGATTTGCAAATGAGACGTACTGCAAGGGCAGGATATGCATTTTTGACTAAGAGAAGGAAACTGGAGGGCTGCTGTGGCTCAGGAGACAGCCAACCCAATTAAGACAAAGTGGTGTAAGCGGACACGGACAAAAATCATCAAGAAGAACAAATTACGTAAAGTACACTCCCGGACAGAGGTGTATTTCATTGTAGAGGACAAGTAGTGCGATGATCTACCCCCTAACAGAGATTAATGACATTTTGGAGGGACATGATTGCTAGTAATAGGCTCCTAGGTAGAATTTCAGGCCTAATTACCCAACAGTACACCACAGGAATCAATTCAAGGTCATATCGGTAGGACGCCAGACTGCTGGACAGGACCTAAGTGCATTTTAGAGATCAAATGCCTTGATTGTGAAGGCCTAGGGGTGGTTTGGCTTATTTTATAAGCATCAATTCAGATGCAAAACTGTGTGGTAGTTAGCTTCCCCATGGAATCATGTGGCATAAGACTGAAACCCCGAACGAGGCGCCAGGCTATCTGAAGAGTTGATTAAATTGATAATGCACCCTTAAACAAGGTCATGGGCATGGTTGAGGTCATGAAACAAGTCACTGCTGTCCCCAGCGCTCTCCTTGGTCAACCCTCGACGTCGGGCATCACAATGTAATCGGCGGCGAAGGACAGCACCTATAAGCCAACGGTGCTAATTATGAAACTTCTATGTGATTAAGGAGATACTTGAAGGCTATGATTAGAAATAATCGGTTTTAGTAGAATGACATAGTCTCTGTGCTCTAGTTCAAAATAAAGTGCGCAATGATGTATAGAAATGACGAAATGCCATATTTACAATTTTACTTGCCAGACGTACCTTGGATTTTCTTGGTTTACCCCAAACCACAGTGTGAGGCAACTTTATTTTGCAAAAACGAAATCTGCTACGAGGCTTTGTGCATGGTTGGAATGCGTGGGTCTGTGTTCATTGACAACTCGAGTATCTTTGGAAGTGGGGCACAAAAGTCCAATATAATTGTTGCAATCGCTTTACTCGGTTTTATTTAATGTTTTTTTTTTCATTAAAATCCAAGACGAGGAAACACGGGTCATTTGCACGAAAATGCATGCTTAGGCGCCCTCTTTTCTTTCCTTGGTAGAGGTTTCGATAATGTTGAATGCTGTGACCAAGAATGTGGACGAGGCCGTCATTACATCGATGGTCTTAATTCTAGTTGGTACTCTGCTGATAGTGACGAAGCATCAAAGTCACAGTCTCATCCCATGCATCACCATTATTACTGTTCTTACCAGTTGTGCCATTCTCATATTCATTGTGCTGAATGCGCCCACCCCTTCAGCACTTGGTATGTTCCTTCCATGGCTTTTGCTGCTATGCTCTCTTTTTAAGCAGGTGAAGAATAAACGCCTTGTATTGCTTCATGCAATAAGAAGGCCCCCGTCGAATCGCAATTTGAAGGTTACTAGTACTTGAGCAATGATGGCCAAGCAGTTTTGCAATGACAAGGTACAGGCGTTACAATCGAAATTGGAAAGCAAAGCAGCTCAAGACAAAGTAAACTGAAACAAATCAGACTGGAAACATGGAAATCTAAATTTGTCAATCAAATTTAATGTAATTTATGTTGAAGAGCTAGCTGGGCTTCAAGAAGAAGTAAGTCAAATAAATCACAAGAGACGAAGCGCGGTGATGCAGGCACCGCTAGGGCAATTATTTGTGGCATAAGGGTCGATGTCGTCTAAGGAGGCAACATCTTCGTTCGAAAATACCGACAAATAACAAAATAAGATGTTTAAGGCAATTCGAAAGCCTCGTAATTAACTCAAACACCACGTGCTTAACTAAGTATCCAAGATCTATGCAATCGGAGCCTAAAACCGTTATTAAATTTAGCACACTAGCAGGAGGCAGACTATCATAACAAAGAACTGCTGACCGAAGACAAATAACTCTCAGTTACTTGGCTATTTTATGACAAAACGTGGGCGAATGAAAGCAAGACATGTCTTCAAACATCCCACCTTCATGTTTCGGTAGCTTTCATGTTGACAGCTTGTGTATAACGGTTCCCCACGCACAATCTACGCTCAGAAGAAGGATAATGTCTGCTTATTTACAAAATTATAACGACATAACCAAAGCATCTACAAAAGAAAACCCATAAAAGGCAGGTAATAGTGGCTAGAGTAAGATCAAGGCTACGTTTTGAAGCAGAAGATTGTCACCTGCATCACTAAGTATCCTGATAAATTAGTCGTGAAGGGACGCAATGCCATTTGAGCCCAAAGCGGTGCCCAAAGGGCATCAGCCGTGATTACTGTGTGTAGTTTTAAGCTTTTTGCAGGTAACATGGAAAGCCCTTACACGTTATTGCTGTGCTGCATTAACTCAGACCATGGAATCAAGATGCGCAGTGGTTGACGATTTTCTAACTTCCTTCCGGAAACACAAGGCCTGAAGCACCCGTCATCAAGTAAAGGGAAGATACACGTATGGCGATCTATCCCAACGTCCTCTTGGCGGAATCAAATGTCCCAAACGTCATTCACACCAAGTTGCGTCCAATGTTTACTAGAGTTTTCCTTTTGCTATACAATGTCCAGACACTTTGGACACTGACACATAGTAGGCATGGTTGGAGTAAAAACGGATGATCAAGAGACCACCCGGCTAAAAACAATGAATAAGATTTGCCGCTCAGCTCATCGTCTGCCAGCGCCCTCCTCGCATGCGACTCCATCGACTATAAAGGACAAGTTAGTAGGCGAGGATGAGATGAATGTGCCTTCACATTTATTTTCATGCGACACCTATTAAGGTCACTCTCCAAAATGAAAAAAATAGAAGTAGACTATGACGCACACACAAGCTAGGACAAACAGACGGGCGTAGATACATAGTGGGAACGGAGCAGGCTGTCTAGAGCAAAAGCGCACAGTCGGCCTAGTTTTCGTATAGCGTCAGGTAGAGGAATTCTCCACGGAGACAAAAAGATTGGGTAGTGAGATAGGCATGTAGGGACTCGACTAATTTACAAGTTACAAGGTAAGAAGTGGAGGCAACGCTCCTACCTTCACTCTTAAAAGGATAAGTGAAGGAGGAACAGAAGTGGGCGACTAAAGTGAAGCAAAGTGGTACAGGGCAATCTAAATCAACATAAAGATGGATAGAAATGTAGGATTAATAGTAATCAAGGCAGAGCATCGGGCAGAGTACGAATAAGTCAGATCCGGTCTAACCTATGCTAGTATGATCTAAGTTATGAATCTGTGCATTATTTGATTATTTCACAATCACGATTGAGACTAGTGGAGAAATGAAGGGGGCCCCGAGCCTTTCACTTACCTCAGTATTGACACCATGCTGAAGAAGGTTGGTTAAAAGGTCTTGAAGTGGCTTCTTGACGGCAGACGAATAGTAGAAAGCGACAACATAGTCAATTTGGCGAATACCACCCTAAAAACACGCTAGCTTTGCCTTGAAAATAAAGCAACTAAGGTTTAGTACTTAAATGGGTTTCATTTCACGCAACAATTCCACCCGACAATCAGTAATACATGGACCGTCAAAAACACTCACCGCCATCCCGGTTGAAATTATGGGAGCGACAGGCTAGACTGCGGCCGTTGTGATTGGTTAAGTAAACATCCAATCAGTAGTAAGGCCATGCTAAATGCATCCACTTTCTGATTGGATGCGAACCCTCCAAATCATAGTTGTGCGTATGCATGCGGTGCGCACCATTCGCAAACGCGGAGGCGACTGTTTGTTTCTGGTAGGCTGGAGTGGCATCTCTTCTATCAGCAATCATAGTGTCTGGGCTTGGAATTGAAGTTACACAAGAATAACGGCATTTTATTAAGTCCAGTGAGAGTTGTGGCAAAACGATTTTGGAATTGCTTGATTTTCAGAAATGCATACAAACTAGCGAATTAAAGGAATGTAGGTGCTTACTAGACACTAATCACAAAATCGCACAATTTTCCCACATTTATACTGATTAACGCACCTTCCTGATCAGCAATTTTCCCATCTAATCAGTGACTGGGCGAAAATTTAAATGACAGTTGGATGAAATGGCAGAAAGAAATCAAAACGTTCATCTGATTATCTCGTTGTCAATCAAGATGACCGTCAACAGTAGCAGTCTGTGCTTAGCACTGGTTGCAGTCCCGATTTGTGTGTGTGTGTGTGTGTGTGTGCAGATAGTCATTTGTACGGAGAGCCTCATTCACACTGCAGCTTGCCAGCGTTAGCATTAGAGACAATCCTAGTCATAAAAGTTTCTGCCTCATCGAAACTGCAGTCATTAGTGAGACCGTTTAGAATATCCATCATGGAGAAGGGCAAGAGGCAAAGCCTTCTTTAAAATCGCTAAAAGTAGAAAATAACTCGAAGCTGCTTTTAATATTGAAACAAAAGTGCACCAACAATAGCGTGAAGCAGAACCTCGTAGGTGTGTTAGTTGTCTGAGGAACCTCTTGTGTTTAAATCTTGCCGATGAAGAGCTGGGTGTCAGTGTGATTTCATTTTATTCTGCCCCTGAGCTGCCGCAAAATAAGATGGTCCAGATGTGGTTGCGTTGTGGAGCTAAGGAATAAAAGAGGACTTAAAATGCATTACGATCTCGCCAAATAGTGTTTTACTTGCAAAACAGTGGTTTTTCTTCTCCCAACCGAATCGGTATTGCATTAAGATCCTCTTCGCATTCACATTTTACAAAATATGCCTTTTTAAGACATTTTAATGCATTTGTGATCTGACCTGCTACGAGAAATGATTTCTGCCAACACATTAGCCTTCCTTATTTGATGAGGTTTAGCTGGAACAATGCAACCCAACGGCCATTTAATTAGCACTACGAGAAGCTTAAAATGTTGGAGAAAGACGTAATACACAATAAACAAGATGCCTCGCAGAGAGCAGACAGTCACCAAATTGTTTATTTAGCACTTCAATCCAACCCATCTTCTTCCTTTACTTCTGCCTACATATCTGGCTGCGAAGTTGGACCACAGTGCAGTATAATTTTTTAAACATCTTGGGCAAGACTTGCAAACCGCAATGCTGAAGTCGAAATGGAGTGGTGTGCACTGTCTGGAGATTCTTGATAATCGGACTGTCTACATTTAGCAAAATTGTTGTTTTGTAAATGCCTCGATTCGATAACTCATTATGTTTTGCCCTAACCTGCAAAGTTTCGACCCGTTCAACAGCCGTTTTTCCTCAGAGGACTCGAAATGACTGACGCCCACGTAGAAGAGGGAGAAATTGGTGTGTACTATCATGCCCCCATCTAGCGAATGTCTACCATTCACAAGTGCACAGGCTTGTTCACAAATTTACTGACAAGTGCGAAGGGGCAGGCCTGTTTTGAAAAATATCTAAAACTACATTGGACTTTGATTAGGGGATAAAGGGCCTAATGATTCCCGTAGATTGACAAGTTCCTAAGGCACACACCTTCGTCACTGCTATGAACTGCAGGAGAAGCTCGTGAAACTCCTAATAAAGTCATGGCTTGGCAACGTTAGCTTTCATGGGCTACTGGTATCTGTGCGAATTCTGTGTGCACTTCACAATGTCCACGAATAACCCTGAGTCCAGGAATTTGGGACTTGCCGAGCGTCAGGCAGTATCCTGCTCTTGATCGCACTAGTTAGATTAAAATATGCAGAGGGCAAAAAGGAGGATTTCCTGGTTTGGGTCAGTAGTGGTGTCGAAATCTGTTTATCAAGCAAAACTAAAGCGTAAACAAATGGAAGCCGACATTTCAGCACCAACGCTTCACTGGTAGTGATGAAGCTATGCGAAATAGGTGCGTAGAAGCGATTCCAGATTAAGAGGATAGAACCCTGTTTCCTGCTTATCAATGTCCTTCCCACGTCAACTTATAATGCACCAAGTGCGCCTTAAGTCAAAACGTTTCTTAATGCAGTACATGGAGAATCTGCATGTCACGTTGGTTGAAACTGTAGATGAAATGGCAGGGAGAAGGAGCCATATCTGCATTTCTAATCTTATAAAAGAAAGTAAAAATGGATAAAATTGTTTTAATATAACAGGGTTTTACTGGGAAAATATGCTGGGCTCGGCTTTGCAAACAATGCTTATACATAATTATTTTGTAACTTAATTAGTAGAATTCATGCCAATCACTCCAAACCACTTTACGTGTGAGGAATAAACAGACAAAGAGGAAAAGACCTACCGGTAGAGTAAGTCTGTTTAAGCGATGGTCTTTGCATGCGACAGGTAATTTCAATCGTGATACCATGAATTGCCACCACGTTCGGGAGCAGGAGTGTGAGTATCCAAGTAAGCGGTGCTGGTGGAAACATTACTGTCAATCTGATAGAAGTATCTGCGGAGGCATTTGTGCTTATGGAACCTATGTTTTGTAGCTTTTATATACGGTAATTCAATTTTTTATTTAGGACTGACCCATATTGAAGGAGCACATTTTGGCAAAGAGAGCTTAAATGACACAAGCATGCAGGGCTGCGTTGTATTTGTTCGTTTAAATGCAGAATCGGTGGGAATTACAGCATAGCGTCTTATTTCATTCAGTGATTGCTTGCAGTTGCTTTCTTATTAACTTGTAAAATTAAAGCTTAGTCAACAATAAAAGCATCTAGGTTGGCATGGAAAATAGGTAATGCACTAATGTTTACCTTCAAATAGCTCAACCTCCCTGTGACCGGAAATAATCTAAACTGAAAATTCGGTGCAATTTTCATTCTATAAAAGCTGCAACCATGGGCATACAGCAGCAACCTTTTTCTCCCTCTTTTGACCCCAAAACTGATCAGAGATGAGACTCAGTGTCCTGCTTCCTTATGTAATTACTTGTGGCATTTCACGTTTCAAATTCCAGGAACACTATCAGATAACTCTGCACAGTGCTGTGGTGCAACGTTCTGCATTTCTTTCTTTCTTTCTTTCTTTCGCCTGTCTCTTCCTGAAGTGATTGACTGATTTTACTAATCTACTTACCTCATTGAGCAAACCAAGAAATAACCAACCTAATAAAAGGAGTTTGAGTCCTTTTGAATGGCGCACTAGAGGAGGTCAACCATCATTTTCCTTGTTATGCGATTTACACTAGGTACCAGGTTTGATAACTGAAAATGGAGCATACAAATGCAGTAAAGAAGGAAGTGGATGCAACTGGACAGGTAGATGAGCAAAGAAAGAGGAACAGGTGGCATAACTTACTCCTAATTTCTACGATATCTATCTGTTTTGGTCTTCTGACGTCTCTAAAACAGCGGGTCAGGAGGTTAGAGTGATGGGGACATAAGGCTAAAGACAAGGTGAAAACGAAGTGCGATTAACCGAGTTATAAGGATGAATTCATGAAGAATGAGCATTCAAAGCCGACACAAGACACATGTGAGCATGCCAGACGCTTTATTGCATGATAGATCAGCTTGAATCTGACACGTGAATCGATTAGCAGCACACGCAGTCAGGTGCTGTCTCTCAGCGCCGCCTAGTGTGGGCTTTAGACGACATTTCTCCTAGGCGGTTCTGTAAGGGTAGACACAATTTTCCTTTGTTTTTTGCCTTGAGACGGACTACTGATACCAGTGTGCTTGGGATAAATGCGCCGCCTTGTCTGGATTGCTTACCCCCAGCTTTTTACCTCTGATTTTTCCTTTTGGAAGGACGCCTTTCGGGTAGTTATAGGCAGTAGAGACAGTGCAAGCTATGAATTGAGTAAAGAAATTAGTGACTAACTAATGACTGCCTTGGAGCTAGTGAAGGTATGCCTTTGTTGCCTATTTTCTAATCACATGCCTGGACTATTTGTTGTCTTGCACCAGAGAGGACAACGACGGTGATTGAATCGCAAAAGAACAGTTGGGCGAGAGGTGAAGATGGAAAATGGCCATTGTTAGATTTCTCTAAACAGTGCTGGAGCACTGCATACCCCATTTCCTGCCCTCTTTCTCTTGCATCTTCCTGGATGCCTTCTTTTACCCATTTCCCCGACCATGTATTCCAATGAAGCATAGAAAAATTGACTTTGTGGAAGGAATATAAGTTTCTATCAAGCGGTACACTCGAAGACGCTACTCATAATTTACCTTGTTAAGTGAAATACACTAGAAACAGTTGTAACATTGCCAAAACGACGGCGCACACAAATGAGGTTAGTAGGGAGATTAAAATTAAGCAGTGGAGGAGAGGGCAGTAGCAGAAATATCTCTAATTATTACGATTTTATCTTTTGGCCTTTTAGCGTCTTTCAGATGACAAAGTGGGAAGTTGGAATTTGAAGGGAGGCGATGGAGGTGAAGGATGGGAAGTGGACTGAAGATAAATAGCTAACAAAGCAAGACAGACGTTAACAAAGAACTAGGTGGTGGTTTCGACGATAAAATGAGAAGCAAGATGAAATGTGGAAGACAGTGGAATGAGAGTGCTAGTATCTCTGGTGGTTAGTTGTGTGACTCATCACTTATGACTGGATCAGTGACACATGTTGTTAGGTGGCTTCTTTGGAGTAGGCATCACTTGCCTTTGTGCTTCTGCACTTTGGCCGAGTTCTGTACGCCATTGTGCATGTAAGTGAGGTGGAAGAGGAAGGGTAGGTCTGCTAGTACCGATGTGCTTAGGTTGAAATGCGCTGCCCTGCCTTAGTAAAGTACGCCACTGTAAGTGCAACATGATTGTTGTTTAACAGAATCAGTGTTAGTCCATTACTTTGTTACTAGAATACTGCTCTCTTAAGAATATTAGGCACTAACTGCCACTTTTAATCAGATACGATGGCTATAATGTGAGGTCTTTTGATACTGCTCTACGTGATGCAGGTTCGACAGGAGTCCAGCGTGTCTGTGGTATGTGGTGGCTACAAGTATGGTTTGCTCGATACCTCTACAGTCTTTTTGGCTCCCATAATCCAACCACTCCTGCTACTTTTGAGAGGCTGCTTGTACCAGTGAATCTGGGATTGCTAGAGGCTTGCTGGACGAGCTCATCTCTCCGGCTGTAGACCTAGAATAAGGTGCCAGATACCTCCCGTATGCATGGCCGCGTCAAAATCAGTACTCTGTGTGTTTTTCTAATAATATTCAGTAGATTTGCTCAAAACTATCGTACTCTCTATACCGCCACCTTTTCCTACTGAGAGGAGTCTGCAGGATACTGCGTTCGCATTGCCATGTGCATTTTCTTTTCTTTACTAAGCCGTCAAGTCACATTGCTGCAATTACTCGTACCAGTGCGCAATCGAATGGTCCATCTCCCTCATTGTTTGTAACCAAGTCAGTGCTTGCTACTCTGTTCTTGCTACGAACTGTCTTTTTATCAGCCAGTATTTGAGGTGTCTAACCATTGTACTGATGACGAACAGTGACCGTAGACGAGGCGGAGTGCTGAACGAACAACACACGTGCAAAGTTTTGTGACATAGCGTTTGGTTTAACTACAAACAACTTGTCCATTCCTCTATTTTTTACATGCAACACCACTAAAATTCATGCCAGCAGTTTGGCAGATCATCTGCCTATGCCTAATACGAGACAGTTGATACCTACGAGACGCCTCCATTGTCTTAGACGAAACGGCGGATCAACAGCGTATTAGTAGAGTGCTGTGGAATTGACTGTGTCGGTTTCGAAGGATTGAAATTGTGTTCCTGACCGTCGCCTACAATGTACGTTCAAAAAAACGTAAGCAATAAAACATGGTTTCTCTAAATAGCAAGAAGGGAATCAACATCGTGCGCAAAAATTATTAGTCAGCATCGAATACTTAGAGAAGGACTTACTATTAACTGGTTTGTGACATCAAAAATCATTAAAACTACAAAGCTGTGCTTCTTTGACAAGCATTTTAAATAGCGCTTTTATAATGAGAACTTTTCTTTACTTTCGCCTCTCTCGGTGGCTTTTCGTGGTCGATAGTTATCAACTCTCTGTAATCATTTTGTTTAGAATTGTTTTTCGGCAAAGGAATCTGCAATATCTCGGTGATAGGCGTAGATCCTCTTTACCCTTTGGATTTCGCATCATTATGGATGAAGATCACTTGGCTTGTAGCGTTCAATTAATGTTTTAAGACCATTGGGGCGTACTCGACGAATGCTGACCTTTTGTAAATGCCACTGAGCTCCGTGAGGCTAAGTTGTGTCGCTGCGCCAATTCGATGAGTGGGAGGTACTGACGATTTTCCATTGGGAGTCGCACTGTCATCGTTCAGCAATTCCGCCGTCTGATTAATAACTTGTGGTTTGCGACGCGTTGCCCTGTTTTGCGGACTTCTTTGCCTCGCGTCCGCACAGGCGACATGAATTATTGACGATGTGAGCGACGAATCGCCTTGACCTAGCGCGAATCCTTCTGCCAGTTTCAATCAGAAATAAGAGAGGAAGTAGAGAAGCCGCAGGAAGTAAAAGCAATTAGATATAGCGAAATGAGTTGGTTAGTGTGCAGGTGATGGAATGTTGGTGGAAAGTTCAGTTTAAATTAATAAGGCAACTAACTGGCCATAAAACGAACGCTCAAAGGAGGTCTTACTTCACCCAAGATAGAACTATCGACTTGGTCAGCTTGAAGGACAACTTAGAAGGAGAGGATGGGATGAATATACCTTTGCACTCACGTACGCACACGCACACAGACGTTCTTACATGTTTTCGGGGACACTGATGAAGACGACTCTCCAAAGGACGAAGATAAACGCGAGCAATAACACGTGCAAACTGAGGCAAGCACAAATGCACAGTGGAAAAGGAGCAGGTGGTTCGTTGAAGGCAGAAAGCGCACGTTCTTACTCTTTAACATAGGGCACCAAGTAGAGGAATTTTTCATAGAGAGAAGAAAAGAATTGGGCAGCGTGATGATGGGGTGGGAGTTGGACGCGTCTACGAATTATGAGGTGTGAAGTAGGAGTAGTAGTAGGTGAGGTTTGTTAACCGCTATTGTGCATTCTGATGCAAGGCAGCAATTGGTCTTTACATGAAACTAAAGTGAACGGCAGAAACGCACCTTCGCTGGCGCCATAGTAATCGCAAGGGGTAAGTTGCCAATGCATAATAGTCGTCCCCTCAAAAAAAGCCGAGGGTAAGCAGTCACAACGAGGCAGCGCATTTAAGTCAAAACGCATTAGTATCGGTGATTCTTCTCATTCTCTTCCTCCTCCTTTGCGTGTACTACGATACACATAACTTAATCAAGCCATGAAAGCACAAAAGTGAGTGACGCCTTTTTCCTCAAAACCACCAACAAGTAGTACTGTCTGTAGTTCACACCAGACGGCACTAGGCGACACCACACGATACGTGTTGCAATCAACTCGCATGTGTCAGGTTTAAATTGGTCTACCACACAACAAACTGCCAGACATGCTGTCCTGCGTGTTGCATGCTTACATTCATTCTTCTTGCTACGCCGTGCTGCCATTCTTGCCATTCAGTTATTCGTCAGTGCCTCTCACCTACCTCGTCTTATCTTTGTCTCCGGTCTTATTTGTATCCTTCACTAACATCGCAACACTCTCCTCATCATTCCACACCTTTCAATTCTTCATTTCAGAAACGTCGAAGGGGCGAAAGCAGATAGATATCATAGAAATTAGGGGTAACTTTTGGCGCCAACACCCCTTCCTTCACCTGTGCCACCTTCTTCTGTCCCCGGAATTTACTTGCATGCGTCTTTTCAATGTATTTTTACATCCAGTATCCGGCGTAAATTACACAAAATGGAAGCTATGACTAGCCACTTCACGTGTCATTGGGAGGGTTTCTTCAAATTTTACCTAGTCGCGCGTCCAGTTGGGTAAGCGATAGAATCGATTCAGGAATAAATGGTAGAAATATGGAAAGTAATAGAAAAGGCTACACCGCAGCGATGTAAGGAGTCATCCTACAGGGTCCATTTCCAACCCTCTTCTGTCCATCTCCATCCTTACTCCCTCCATTCTAGCGGCTTCTCATCTCTTCACCTCTATCCCAAACTTACTCTTACAATTTGGTGGGAGAACTGCAGCAAGTGACTACTAAGTGGTTTAAGCTGTCAGATTATAATTCTGATCGATTCTAGATCTAAATAAACAGTTTATGACGCAGCTCTATATGCTTGCATTATTTTATCTGTTTGCCAAAATAGGCTGCTTAACTTATAGGTCAGGTCTAAATTTTGATTGCATAACTTGAGGAATATCGCAGCTGCCAGCGATGATTGAAACAGCTGAGTACAAATTGTCATAATTATAAATGAACAGCCAAGAACATAGGTTCCAACGATGTACTCAGGCTGTCACTTTTCGCTTTAAAATCACTTGCATTACATTGTGACATTCCTAAGCATTAAATGTCGTACAATCGAACAGCTCTATTTGACTTCACCACGTTTGCCCTTTGACAGCATGCCATCTCAGACTATCCTAGTAATTACAACTTATTAGTCAAGTCAACTTGGACTTACGAAAACCTATCTTAAACCATTATGCATGGTTTATGCACTCACTAACCTCTCGACACAAAAGCGGTGCGCTAAACAACCACCTTTATTTAATAATTCCCTCTTAGCAAAAAGTAGCTGCTGCATTCGTACCACAATCTGGAGACTCCTCTAGCGTATTACAATGGACCACCTCACCTCACGCACCTCGGCCACGTCGATCAACAAGCAAATTTACCATCACCTGCGCAAACTCAATACCCATGTTCCATTGTTTGCGAGGAAACACATACAAATGAGTAACATTTTTAAATTTGCTAATGATGAAAAATGAACAGAAATACACACCATTGCGGAGACATCATCACAACTTGGAGAGGGGGTGTGGGCATCAGCAACAACGATGGCTCAGGATCTACAGGGTTTTGTGCTGTTCCACATTAAAGTGCTGCCAGAAGACATATCAAATCATTCCAGTGTCTCCTTTCCCTCTTAATGAGTGGTCTTCATGGACTTCACGATAGTAGCGGTGTTTCTACACCGACAAATTGCACTTCTAATCCGCTTTGGACAGCGGACCTCTCGTCCGCATCCCATTTACACATCATCGGCACTTGAACCTACAAAACGAAAACAGCAAGCATGGGCTGGGAAAAGCCTTGATAAACAAAAGGAAATAAGGTCCATATGGAAGTGCTGGTTATACATCTGCATGAGCAATTATAGTGCAGCAGTATCGCATAAAGTAGCAAGTACTAGATCAGGCTATACAAGGAATAGACATCATTTATCAAGAATGGCACAGACCAGTGCCAGTGCCTGTGAACACCAAGGTGAGGTGGTAGACAAAGTTTCTTGCGAAATGCGTCTACAATCTTGGATACCCGTACCAGCAAGAGGCGCCAACCTAGTCAGCAATCAGACACTTGAGAGGTGTAGACGTCTATTGGGCAGTGGATATCCAAAAAATGGTTTTCAGCTCACTCGCACAGTGGTAATTCCTGAGACCCTTTATTTGTTAAGTAAAGCTCACAATTCCCAGTGTCTGCATTCTTTTAAAAAAGTTACAACTGGGAGTGAAAACCACGGAGACTATTACGAAAAAAAGTAGTACAAATCGAGAACTCGCCCAGGGAATAGGACAAAGAACAACCATTACAAATAAGGCGTGCAAGTTCTACTCAAAATTACCTCCCTCTAAGAATGTCAAGCAATTATGGGCACAAGGCAAAGGCAACACAGAAAAAAAGAATTCACAACAGAACGTAAGGCTGGATCGACAAAAACCGCTTAATTTCGGAGGTAAAAGCTAAAAGAGATAAAAAAGAAAATTTTAACCTATTAACGAGTTGAATATAATCTTGGAGACGGAAAAAGTGATTGCCGAAACAAATGACAGAAACAAAATGTCTGGTTGTTCCCTGCATATCCACGGAAAGGTAAGATTTCGCACGAAAAAAAAGTCGTAGTGATCAAATGAAACAATGCACGAAGGCGGTCTAGCAGAATCATTGCAAAACTTATGATTTCATAAATGAAGTCAACTTACTTAACTTTACACACAATAACTGCATTCGAGACACAAAAACCCTAGCGTTCTACCAAGAGTCTGTAAATGGATTGGTGTCTACTCTTCGCAAGCTAACCAAAGGCAAAGGAAACTTCACCTTGCTAAGCAATCGCCTTTTAACTACTTTTCAAAAGCATTATGTTTTACGAGGAAATTGCAGAAAAACGAAGAGAATCAGCAAAAAGATAGTGCCAACTGAATAACGGGAATAACAAATTGTTCGCTTTCAATCAACATCCTCAAAACTACCTAAAAAGACGTTGCTTAACCAAAATCTCGCAAAGCGCTAAGCATGGGCAAATAGAAAACGCACAAAAAGTGCAGAAAACAGCACAATTGAATTATTAATCATTCTAACGATAATAAGAGAGCATCCTATGATAAAAGAAGGAAGTAACTTTATGCCTACTAACAAAAAACAAGAGCGATGGCACAGTGAGAAGAAACAATAGCGTGTCAAGCACACGATGATGAGTCCCAAGCCTAGTGCGATGGACACAGTTCAATGTAATGATCACTGATTGAGTCCAGCAACACCGTGGATTGACACTGACCGGTTTATAGATACCCTGGTGATTAATAATGCGACCCCCAAGAGAGATGCAGATTGACAATACTGATACCCGGTTATCGATCCCGTGGCCATGTGGATTAGTCTAGATCGATGGATATAGCAATGACGTTGAGGCACGCAGCTCTTTTGCTTGCGCTTGATGATTTTGAACACATAACCGTCCAATACCGTCCTGCGCGATCCCCTACTTGAAGACCAAGTCTTGTGCAACAGATAATATGCGTGCCCGTTAGAGTAGCCATTCCCCGCACTTTGTATGAAAATGGATTCAGGGGCACACCAAAAGCCATCGGCACAGTTCTGCGCTAACGCGACCCACTTCACTTCAGCGTCCACGGGTGCCTAGTACGGCCTAGCCAGCCTTTAAGCATTGCTGCATCTCATTTTCGGCAGCACTTGCATTCTTGCAACCACGGTACTTGACACCTTCCCACCTCCCTTACCTTCAACCGGCAAATTGAGTAATCTACCAACGTAAAATTAATGTTTTTACCTCCCCCCAGTGGCTTTGCATTCTTATGACTAAAGTGCGTTCTAACATCGTAGCCATTCATTGTCCACTATCTGAATCCTTTCTGTGAACACTGTAGACAGGTCCGTCTCGATCAGTCTCATAGGCCTACCGCATGCTGCCCAAATTGACCCCACACGTTTTGCAGGTCGGGATAGGGACAGAAGAACAGGTCGATAGCCGAAAAAACCGACAGATGAGCAGGTATATAGGTGGGTCAACAGATGGAGAGATTAGGATATACGAAATGGCGACCCTAGCTCTACCGCCTCACCTAGTCTCTGCCTCTACAGCTCTACTAACTGACCAAACAAGTGAATAAAAAGGGACAGAGACGCAAATAAACAATAAAATAATTCCAGTAATTGCCAATGTAATCGTCTCAAAACAACACCCATAATAGGTGTAATGGTGGAAAAGGCTACCATGAGTAGAGGGGAAGGCGGGGACAAGACGATACTTACGACGGCTGTCATACCCAGGTTCTCATCACCGCCCATATACCATGGAAAAGGCGGCGCACCACAAAAAAGCACTCGTGTGACTGACACAAAGCCAATTATTGTCACGGCACTAGGATGCAAACTGGACCACACCAGGCCTTTGCACATGTCTGCGTAGGACTTGTCAGCTCAACATCAGACGTCGCATTAAGAAAGGGCCGCGACAAACGCTGAGATAGAGTTGGAGACTCGCGAGCACCTAACACTTACCTTTATATCTTGGGCATGTCAATGCCGATGACACCTCCCTCCCCCGCATTACCTAGTGCACTTATAGCTCCACTGCATCGGACACAAGTATGGAAGTACTCCAAGTCAACTAGCGCCATGAGTGATAGGCCAGTCATGCGTGCGCACGTGCTTCAAATGGTAGAACAAGTACCGTGCTTAACTAAGCCAAATGGACATGGCGAGGCATTCCATTCCTTTCCACTATGACCAACTTCCACCTTAATCATTGGTAGCAGCAACAATGCAATCATAATGAAGCAACGTTTTGCAAAAACACTCGGTACGAGGGCATCACGAAGGTGTTAATTTTGGCAACTCCGACAATCAGATGCTCCGACAAGAATGAAGCGATTCCAACAAGACCAATCACACCAGGCAGGACTGTATGAATGTTCCAACGCCACAGGAGAGAAGGTCCACAAACAGCGAAGTAAACAGATCTCCTCTCCTTCGCCTGTCTATCCACCCAAACCTTCACCAGCCAATTAACCCAATCAACAGATAAGTAAAAAGGACGCAAGTAAAGAAATGTATGAAGCTTAACGCTTGCCAGTGCATACTTGCCTGTGTCCTGGGGGACATCCACTGACTATAAGCCGTCAGGAATATTAACCTGGCTAACCTATGGGAAACGCCAAACTTGCATTTTGCCTGTCTCCGCGGCACTTTAGCCAACTATTAGCCCCACAGAAAAACGGCTAAAGCCAAGGCCAGTCACCGCTATGACTAAAGGGAGAGCGAAGATCACGCCAAAACTACTACATTGCTACAGCAGAAGGAGCGAACAAACCGAGGCAATCAGTGGGTTGCCTTCCAAGTCATCTTCGTGACAATACGTTTCCAATAACCACTTCATTCATAAGTATTTCGGAGGCAGACATCCCGAGATTTTTTTTGACAATAATAAACGCGCACAGTCCGATGGTTTACAGAAGGAGCACTAATCAGGCAGATTCGAATAACAACGGCAGAAGAAATCTACGGAATTGCTTAACAATCAGCAAAATTGAGTGAGCCTAAAAGTGTATAGTCAATTACGGGATGGTCCTCCTCAAATCCGCTAAACAGTAAGAAGGAGTAGGGCAGCATCATGCTTTCTGACGACAAGTAGATTAATTGGAACCTACTCACTTAATACTACTGTGCGTAGTGTCTATACTACTGCTCCGAATGTGAAAGAACACTTATTCGGAACTGATAATTACAGTCCATCGCAGATGCCCACACGTACAATGAAGCAAACTGCCGTATCCCTACCCATCAGCATCCAGTACACTCAATCCGATAACTACGAATTTACACACTTTGTAATGAACACAGGCAACTTGTCCCAATCAAAATTCTCAAAAAGGACATGCATATTAATTAACACGCTAGACACAACCTCTCCTGGCCAGATTAGAATGAGGGAAACGAGTAATAGACCCAAGCATGCCATCTACCCTTCCAAACGGAAAGCGATGACAAGATGAATGCAGTGGACAAATTCGGCCAGTGGCACGACCAGATGTCAATGAGCGCAAAAGTTAGAGCCAACAATATTTAAAATATACCAGTGCTGAGTGAAAGTACCTAAGCAGCTGGTGGCAGCAAACAAGCGGAACAAGTGGAAAATGAAAAAAAATAAGAAGAGAGTTATTCCTAAGCCGGCATTAGATCCCCATAGAACAGATAGTGATTGTGGCCAACGCAAAAAACTACACCTCGCACTCAGGCGCCACGCCTCATCAAAGTTTACAGAACGGCAAATAGCGTGCATGAATAGGGGATTTTCAAATGTACATAAATGTGCATTGATACGTACCTCTTAATAGGCGAGTCACTTCCTCCATGCATCCACAATCATCACACTCATTGACGTGGCCCTTTTTGCCCATCGCGTCATAAAGCAGAAGCCATGGACACGGCACCGCTTGCACCCTACTTCGCGACAGACTTCCAACAGTTTCGACAAAATTTCATCAGCGAACGCTGACTACCAAAACGCCCTTCAGCGGCAGCACAGCCTCAACGAAGTGCCTGTCCTTTGCAGAGTCCGAAGAAACATAGCTGATGTGCTGCTTCATTTGTCAGTCGTCTCCATTTTGCGCGGTAAAATTCGATGTTTGCATCCACCCGTCACCCGAGCCACCAAATATTCCATTTGAAGAACATCCTCGAATCTACAGGAACAAACTAGGACTTAAAGAAACAATTTAAATCAAGGCGGCAGATTAATACGCTGTGCGACGATGGAGTAGATTGCACGTTAACGCCTCAGTCGCAGAAGAATCTTTACGACTTTGGCTTAGACTTGTTCCGATCGGGTCTACTAAAGTTAAAGGAGACGACATTTAGTTCCCTAGTGGAGAAGAACATACTCAAGTACCCTTTCGGAGCGCACCGCAGCTATATCTGCGTCCAATGAACACGATAAATTCGACCAATATGGTTACTGTAACAATTTGCAAAATGTAGCTGTCATATTGCATTTGTGAATAGACTTCGGGAAAAGGATGCGCAACGGATTCATTGAGGTACAGCACAGATCACACCAACCTCTAGGTCGGAGTAGAGAGTAAGAGGGAACTCTAACACTAAATTCTGCATTCTTTTCAGCAATCCCTTGGGGCACATTAGATGCACCACCACAGACAGACACATTCTTGTCATTCTTAAGATTCGGACCATCATTGACCCCACGTGAAGTCTAAAGCGAAACAGTTCCTTTCCTTCCAGAATTAACGGAGCTTATCCACCCAAAAAAGCCGCAATTAAAACGCGACGCACCCACCATATCGACAGGCAATACACCAAACACTACCCATGACCTTGAACCTGCCAAACTTGAAGGAACACTGTCGAGCAAATATCTCTCAATCTTAAGAATTCTTGAAAACACACAAAACACACCATCAAGCTTGGCCTTAGAACAACCGCTAAAATTGATCTTTGCGAGCGCATAAAAACCAAATTCAGTTCCTCTTCGACAATCGATTGTTTGAAAATCGCATCCCATTATAGAAAGCATTATACGTCATGCAAACTTGCCAGCATTCATTCTAAAAAAGGTGTCAGAACGTTACGCACCACATGTGAGAATCTAAGCGCTATCCTTGAGTAGACTGGTTATCTTGTTACAAACCTATTAATTTAGATGACAGGGGATCGACACAACCCTTATGGATGGTGAAAGGGTGGCCTCTGTCGACATAATTATTACACAAGGAATAGGGATTTAGCGAGCTTCCCGGTTGTCTCCCCGTCTTCTGCCTCAAAACGCTTTGGACTTCATTGCAAACCTAAGGTGCTCTGGCCACTATCTTCATCACTAGGTGAGCTATGACTGTCCCATTTCAACAACAAAAGTACTGCACAAATCCTTCGTCTTACTGGCCCCGTCTTTAGTACTGCCCTTGTTGAATGCCTTTCTTCGTCATTATAGTTCAAACTTTGTTTTCGCATCTGATCAGTGGTGCACCTATGCAGAGTCACAGGTGCAATATTAAGCGAGTGACGGCTATAAACCCAGCAGTGCGATGTGGACAAAACAATTGGTAGGTGTTAGAACGTTTCCGTATGGCGTGAACTATGAATGCTACAATGGGCGGAAGCAGGTACGACATTAAATCGTGCAGTATCCTCGCTTCCTCCTCCTCCTCCTCCTCCTCCTCCTTCCCCTGAAAATTAACAACCACGCCCCAGCAATAAGTCACCCCGCTCAACGCTCACAAATGTGGACCTCATGAAAAACCAATGCACCGTATGAAGGCTCATAATAATATAGCCTCACATCGGCTTCGACGCACACCATACTGTTGTTGTTGTTATTGTTGCTGCTGCTAAAGGTCTCAAAACAAGCAAAAGTGATGCGATTGTGAGCCTATGATAAGATCTCTCTCAACTCGTACAACACACACTGTCCCGTGGGGGAGTACTCACCAAGTTACCGTTCTTCTCTCCCTTCGCTTTCGCCCGCCAGCCGCCTGCCTGACGCCCACACATCCGCACACGCCGCACCCAGCCTTCCAAGGACACAGCCGCGCTGCCTACCTGCTTATGGCCTGCATGAAAGAATAATCCACACTGAGGAGGAGAAGGAGGAGCAAGCGAGCTCTCGATCGCATTCACTGCTCCTCTAATAGTTGCTTTGACGCCACAGCTGCCGTCATCGACAAGGACGAGTTTGGAGGCCTTTGGTGTAGTCTCGGTAGCCTCCCATGGATCGGCATCTACGTCCGCATCCTCCTTTGCCATTATTGCCACCGTCGACAAAAAAAATGTGTGTTATTGACGACAGGCAGCCTGATGAGTCTGTGATTAACGACGAAGTTGAGAAGCGCCACGTGGCCAGTGTTGCGAACAGCAGCGGCGAGACAGCCAGTATTGGTCAGAAGCCAACTATTACAACACACAAATACTACACTTACAAGTTTGGCGCACAAAATTGACACCTAGTGCTACTCACTCAAGTCTTTATGCCTATCACATAATAACGCTCCAGAGGAAATAAACATTTCCTTTCGCCGTACTTTGGACCCGCAACCACTTTGGTACCACGTAAAGCCAAGGGCTCGGTAACTTCCCTCCCAGCAAACGAGGCCTCATTCACCACAATATCATTCCTTCCCTATTCAAATAACCCCCACCTACCTACCTGCCCACCTACAATACCACCACGACAGCTTCAATCGATCCCCTCCACTCCATTGCTCATCATAACGAACGAACGCAAAAAAGTGCTGCCATCCAACAGCCAACCAAAACTCGGCAAATTCTCTCTCGCGAACCTTATTAACAAAAAAGAGATCTCCATGCACGCACACACGCTTGCGGAACTAAAAACGAATTCTAGACGATCTTGAAAATATCAGTGTGCATGGATCTACGTGCAATAAAAAAATTAGCAGACAGTAAGACAAGGAATACACACTGCGAACTACGAAGCTAAAAACACGCAGACACACACTAAAATTCACGAAAAAAAGTCCCGCCTGGAGTGGGTTTGAAACAAAAACTATGGAACACTTCTCCTACTCCTCCCCATCTTTTCAGTTTTGACACAATCGCCAGCACAACTAATCAACGTGACAATAAGCTCGCTTCCCTCCCCCAACCCACCAGTGCTACACTCCAGTTAGCCGGCCGAGCTTGCAACCATGCCATTCGCACCCAATGCTTGTGCCCAGCTAAACAAAAGGTCACATCTACCGCTATGTCACCACCATTGTCCATGCATCCAAGATGGAGACCTCTCCGCCAATGACTCCGCAAGCTTGCATTGCCTACCATTCCACAAACTCATAAAATGTTGCCTCACCACCGCCACCACAGTAATTTTGTAGTATCTGAAAAGGGGGAAAGCAAACAATAGAAGAGCCGATGTGTGAATGTCCAACGCGCCGCAAAGCTAACGCCTCCGAATATAACTTCCAATAGGGAAAAAGCACCTTAACAAGCAAAAGCAAAAGCTCCCCACCGGTCACTCCATCGCTTCTGCTGCGTCCACCTCACCCAGACGTCAACTCATGCCGTCAAAGCTGAACCTACCATTAAGCCATCACCGAGGGCCTCTACACAACATCAACACAGAAATAACCCGTCCCCAAGTCAATGAGAGGTAGAGCTGTTAAGTGTCCCACGCCCTCCATATATAATGTGCGCTCCACCAACACGGACATAATGGTAATGGGAACAACGCACCTTTTACCACACATAAAGTACGAAAGAACCTACGGATAAATGATGAAAGCATGCTTCTACCCTAAATGAGAACGCACATCAAATCTGTAGATACACACGAAAGACAGAAAAATTCACATAGAGCAATCCCATCTTACCTGAGGAACGTGTAAAGTGATAGCGAAGGCAAGAGCCACACTCATTGCCGACGGATGATACTCCCATTCTTAGCAAAGGAATAAGTCTTGACAGGAACTACAGCTACCTCTTCGGCGTCTATTTCAGCATGTAAACAGATAAAGAGAATGCGTTGAAAGTCACGTAGAAGAGGCACCAAGTATTCAGTTAAACCAAAGCACTTCTCAACAAAATTACGACCCACTGATCAAAGTTCACAGTCATTAAGGAGCAAACCAATCTGCGAACTTCCAAAACAATTTTAATTTATCATACAAAGCATTGTAAGGAGAGAAATGAACGTAACTAGACCCAGCAGTTGGGAAACAAAACGTCTTAACGGCCGCATTATGAAACCGCGTTTATTCTAGCAAGTAGACCTATAAAGGAAGCCAATTGGCACGCAAAAGACATAACAACAACTAACGAATCAAAAACAATAAAAAAATTGTCAAATACCAGATTCCCAACTTATTGGAGCAAGTCAAGCCCCATTAACCGAAAACAATGGTCACCAAAACGTATACCACCTACGTACTTCACGTACAAATCTGGCCAATCACTTTATTCTTTGCCCGGTAAAACAAATGAACTTTTAATTTTTGTGTGTCTTTAATAAGTCAAAGGTCTTTACAAATACCTAACTTTTTTTACTTTTGCCGAAAATTTGAAATAATGAAATACAGGTATGACTCGCATATTTGTCGGGTGTAAGTAAGAAAATTAGCAGCAAAAGCTAAATGTAACAACGCTTTTGTAATACTTCGTTCGTTTGGACTGCCGGTTTTTGGTCAGGGTCACAGAGGTAATCATATTACCCTAGCTGCTTAGGTCGGTCTCCGGACTATGCCAGCAGCTTATTTCCCTTTGCCTGTTGATTACATATAATCTGCCCTTGTATTTTGCCTTCTTTTTCCTTCAAGGAAGCCTCAGGATGACACAGCCTTAAAATAACATTAAAAGAGTCATAAACTAGTAATATGTGCAATGTGGCTAACAACTCAGCGTTTACTTTGACTTTTCGCCTGTATTTCTTAACGATTATTAAGTTTCTTTTTTGCAACTAGGTCGATTTGTATGATATGATGTTGTTTTGAGTTATTTCGGTGGTTTTTACGAATTTTAACAGGAGCTTAAATAGTCCTGTCACCCGAGTCCTGATACACAGGTAAGTGACTGGCACAGTATCTGCGACGCCTCCAGACGTCCGCTGAACTCTAAGAAGAAAATCGGGAAAGGAAAGAGCAGAGTTATAAATATAACCTGTGTTAAGCAGGGATTGTAGTGCTTTGTTTGTTGGAACTACCGGTATCGGTGAAGGTCACAGGAGTGGCGGTATTGCCCTAGCTGCGTGGGCTGGCCTCCGGGCCATGCCAGCAGCCTATTTCCCTCTGTCCGGTGAGCGTATATATTCTACTTTAGCATTCTGTTTTCTTTTGCCTTTGAGGGAGCCTTAAAACGCTACGTTGGTAACAGCAGAAAGCGAATCCGATTCCATAGGATTTTTATCTCGATCTCTGTCGCCTGTGGCATGTTGCAGTGGTGCGAAAGAAGTGCATGTGCTACAGATGGGCCACGAACGACGTCCGCTTCCGGCATCTGCCCCATCTCCGTGTTCTACAAGAAAGCTATTGACAACCGAAGCGACACTGGCCATGGACCACCTAAGAGGTTTCGTTCCGAAGATTACCTCCAATATACTTGCCTAAGAAGATCGACGTTCTAACGCCCCCTTACGTACATGCTGATGGTCGACATAATCTCTTATTCTGAGCTTTGCTCCCAAGCCAAACGAAACTTGAAGTCCAATGCACTGCCAAGAAAGGTCACTGACATTGTTATTAAGCATCGCCTCAATCGCGCCGAATGTCGGCGATTGGCATGGTTAGCTCGTGGTTGCTTCTTGCAGCACTGACTACGTTGTGATGGCTGACGCGGGAATTGTACCAAGGGGCGCGTCGGGGACGGCGCTCAAAAGAGGAGAGGGGCAATGTAGTACTTTGTTTGTTGGAACTACCGGTTTCGGTCAGGGTCACAGAGGTGGTCGTATTGCCCTAGCAGCGTGGACTGGCCTCTGAGCCATGCCAGCAGCTTATTTCCCTCTGTCTGTTGAATATATATATTCTACTCTAGCATTCTGCCTTCTCCTGCCTTCAAACGAGCCTCGGGACGCTGCAGGTAGGTTGCTCCTAAACGTTTTATTATATACAGAAGGAAACTAGGGGCAAATAAGTCAAAATGTACAAACCAAAGCGCAAATTCAGGATTACATAGAAAATGTTAAAAACTGGAAAGCATATAAGCATTGGTAGAGGTGTGATACTAAACAAAGATGGTATCAAAACCACTTATCTAAGAGGCATTACAACATATAATGACGCAATAATAAAGCCATTAGAATGAGTTGGTGTTTAATTGAGAGGCCGAGTAGCGCAGTGGTGAGCACTGGGCTGGGTACTATATTATTGCAAAGGGCAAATGACGTTATGATGGATCTTTAATGAAGAGGGTTCCAGCCCTCATCCTCAAATGCGCAGACAGTATCTTACAAGGACAAGAGATGCATGAAATGAGCGTTGTGTGCGGCCTGTGGTATTTCCTTCCCTCTCCATCACAATAAACGCGGTAGTATTACCTTCTCAACACACATCGTTAGCACGTGATCCACCTTCCCATTCCCACCTCATTGAAGAAGCACTGGTTCCTATTGTGAGTTATCTTTCCCTTCCTTACTTTTAAGGTGAATGGGATGTAAATGTAGACATACCTGCTCAAACTACCATCAGCACGACCCCGCTACAAGAATGTAAGACTTCAATTTACGAACAGCGTGTGTTCCAAACATCACAGTCCTAAGAGTGGTAACTAGTAGTGTGCATGCTTCGATAGTGTGTCACCAAAAAGGGTTCATTTTGAAGAGAAGGAGGGCGATTGTTGTCGTGAATCCTTTATCCCACGCGATGTCTACCTGCTTCCAGTCGCATGTGCTGCAATGTTAAGGGAGTGGAATATTATTTCTACTGAATCAATGCTCAGTAGGAGTTGCGCGTCGAGGTGGATATTTAATCGGATATTGGCTAAGGTAGCAGGGCAGGTTGCAGATAGACCGAGACCGCAAAAAGAGAACGAGGGAGAAGGAGAGGAAACAAGAGGCATCTATCTACAAGCAATCTGTCGCATAATCAACAAGATCATAATGTTGCTTCGTAGGAAGGCGTCGTAGAAAACGCCATTATTGACGAATCGTGAGCAAGATCCTAAAAGTAATACAAAGCCCCTTCTCCTTACCATTGCTAAACCAATTTCACTTCTTTCGACAACTAAGAAGGAAAATCCTTCTGTCAGACGACGAAATCGCCGCATACCGGCCCACATACCCACCTACCTACAGGGACCCGCAAGCTGTGTGACCGCCTACACTAGTCACTCAAACTACACACCACGGCTCTTACCTTAACGTCTTTTCGACCTCTCGTGGCTGATGAGTCGAATTTGATCCACCCTAACGAATTGTGACATTGTCGCCGCGCAAAAACCTTCTACACGCCTCCACGACAATAACAATATTATAAGTGGCTTCATTTGATCAGGGTGGGGCAGAGACTCCTTTGAAATAAAGTACGAAATGTTGTGTGAGAATTTATTAGATTTGCGCAAACCTCTGTGTCACACTTTCTCATCATCTTTGCTCATTCGATTAGTGTGATTCAAGCTGTGACAATCACATGGGCTGTGGATGCATGGAATTAAACTACATGGGGGCATTTGAGCTTGCACATGGATCTCATCTTATAGCCAGCTCTTAAGGCAAAGTTTGATAGAGAGGTGTCCTGACCATGTTGTAGGCTTATTTTCACAAATATGCAGCGCACAACAAGAGTTAAAGGGAATCACGTGAGGGCATGTCGGCCATGAAAGTGTGCTGGTCGTAGCCTATTTGGCACGGCGATGGTAACCTGTTCGCACACGCTATGGAGGTCTAAGTGCTACCGAGACTTCTGGAAGAGCATGATGGAGTCATTGAAATTTGACCATGCACTCTAAAACTGCAATTATTTTACTCACAAAATAAGATCATTATTAAGGAGAATACCACCTAAAGTCATGGCTTTGATGTTTACTATTAGAGAAAAAGGGCGCGTTCCATTTGGAGTAGCAAAAATTTATCATTACAAAACAAAGATACTTATTTTAAAAGTAGTGTGAATTAAACGATAGACTAATTATGAGGGAGGGAGAATCACGTCGAAATGAAGTCGAGCAGATGACCGACGATAGCATAAAGAACTTGTAAATCTCTCCTGAATCTGAGTCTAATGTCATAAAATTACATTTTGGGAACTTCACAAGCCTTATTCGTTCTGTTTCCTTACTCTACTGCTTCACGCTAGAGAGTCAGGGTCATGCTGAGGGCCATGGCACTCAGGGTTAACATTTCTAACTTATTACGCGGAACCTCATGGACATTGGAGCGCTACCAGGCATGAGTCGATAAGTGTATGCTTCGACAATGCTCACTCACAGACGTATTCACATCAGAGCCAAAATTGTGCGTCACCACTTTCGTGTGTGCAGTTGCCACTCCATCAAAACAATACTTAATGGCGGTTTCTGGTTGGCTAAAAGCATTCAAGCACTCGGTGCACATGGTAACGCTGCTCAGAGTTATCAATAATAGATAATAAAAGGAGTTGCTTGATTGTGAGAGCCAACACTATCAGATCGTACACGCAGACTTTGTCTATCCCAGAGAGCATGTTCGCAGGTCCGGCTATTGGCATTGATTTAGGAACTACCTTCTCCTGCGTTGGCGTTTTTCAGAACGGCAATGTCGACATCATTCCCAACGCTCAGGATCATCGCAAAACTCCGAGCTACGTCGCAATTACGGACAACGAACACCTCATTGGTGATGCTGCGAAGATCCAGGCTGCCGTGAATCCCACCAATACTGTGTATGATATGAAACGTCTGATCGGACGTCGCTTCGATGATGAGGTCGTGAAAGGTGATAGGAGGCACTGGCCATTCAAGGTGATCAATTCAAACGGGAAACCGAAGGTTGAAGTAAAGTGCTGTGGTGAGACAAAGCAATTCACTGCGGAGGAGATCTCGTCCATGGTGCTGCTGGAGATGAAGAAGACAGCAGAGGCTTATTTGGGTGAGAAGGTGACAAATGCAGTTATCACAGTGCCAGCGAATTTCAGCAGCAATCAACGCCAGGCGACAATTAATGCTGGCAGAATAGCAGGTTTGGATGTGATGCGCATCATCAGTGAGCCAATGGCAGCTGCTCTAGCCTACGGTTTGGGCAAGGGTGTCCACAGGGAGCGCAGCGTGCTCATCTTCGATTTGGGTGGTGGTACCTTCGATGCGGCTATTATGTCCATAGGCAACGGAAAATTTGAGATGAAGGCTGTTAGTGGTGACACGCACTTGGGTGGTGGTGACTTTGACTCTCGACTGGTGGATTACTGTGTGGAGAAATTCAAGCAAGAACATGGAGGAATAGATTTGACAACCAATGCAAAAGCCATCAGCCGTCTGAGAAGTGCGTGTGAGAATGCGAAAAGAACGTTGAGTTTGCTTGAGCACACAAGCATCGAGGTTGACTCTTTGTTTGAGGGCATCGATTTCTCTGTGTCTATCTCAAGGCGCCGTTTTGAGGAATTGTGCTCGGACCTCTTTGACAGGATGCCGGATATCATAAACGAGGTGTTGAGAGATGCGGATTTGAGAAAGGCTGATATTCACGAAGTACTATTGGTGGGTGGATCGACACGCATTTTGAAGGTGCAGCACATGCTACAGGAATTCTTTGTTGGCTGTAAGTTTAACAAGTCTATCAACCCAGACGAAGCAGCAGCCTACGGTGCGGCGTTGTTAGCGTCAAATCAGATTGATAAAAAGCCGCTGGTAATGATGGAAGTGACACCACTATCATTGAATTTGGTGGAAAGTAGTGGTGCAATAACGTCGTTGATAGAGCGCAACATGGAAATTCCAACGAAGGTGACAGGGACCCTCAATACCTCCTCCAATTATCAAGGGGACGTGTTACTACGGTTATGTGAAGGTGGATATGCAGTGACAAATGACATCAAATTGCTCGGCAAGTTCCACTTGTTAGGTGCCCCGCCTTCACCGCGTAAGTTTCCACGGATAGAAGTTACCTTCGCCATTGACAAAAATGGCGTTCTCAGTGTCTCAGCAGTGGACAATTTGTCAAAGGAGCAGATTAATGTCCATGTTGAGGACACGAGTTACCTGTCGGAAGAGCAGATCGAGCAGATGATTAATGAAGCCGAGAAGTTGAAGCAGGCGAGTGAGAAGCAGAGAAGCAAGATGGCAACAAGGAATATGCTAGAAAACTACATATTCACCATACAGTCAGAAATAGAGAAGGATGAGGTAAAGCAACTGACATCAGAGGAGCAACGCAAAAGTGTACGCACGATGTGTGAGAATACACTTGTTTGGATAGACTTCGACCAAGATGCCACAAAGGAGTCTTATGAGCATATGCGCAAAAAGGTGGAGAGCGTGTGCGGCTCCATTACGTCAGTGAAGAAACTCGGCTCGTCAACAGAGATTTCGAAGGCGAGGTCGCCAATTAATAATTCGAATTGCCTCTAGCTCATTTGATCCTGAAACGAGAAGTCACAAAACTTGGAACCTCGTAACCATGCTGTGATTACTTCTAATCCAAGCCACATGGTTGTTATCCGTTTTGCATTCAATGAATCTTTCATGCACCCACTTGGTCATTTATTTGCCCATACGCATTCCTCCTAATACACTTCTTTTTAATTCACCTGCATCATGGTATCAGCCTAAAATTTTCAGGAGGGATTCTAGAGCTGACCTCTTCATAATTTTAATGGGAGTACTGCAGGTAATTTAATAATGGTCAATCGCTCTACGATGCATGCGACTGTAGCCAGGGTGGACATAACGCGGCAGGTCGAGTAGAATCCCGAACCGAACTTACCGGTCGCGGAGGTATCCGTGTCAGATTTCAATGCTTCTGCGGGATCTCTTGTGCCCATGTACGCAATGGTACCCAAACTTTTCATAGTCTGTCTTTCTCCACGCAAACACCCGTATTGAAAATGGCATGTATGCTATCAAGCCTAGTCAAGATAATCTAAGTCGTACATTGGCATATCAAAAATGATACATTGTGCTTTTCTAACAATGGGCAATAATTATTTCATTATGCATTTTTGGATCAGCGCTAAATACTGATGGCTGTAATAGGATCCGCAGTGGATCTTATCCAAAGTATTTGAATAGAAAGGACTCTTTCTACCAAGAAGATCCTTTCCTTAGAGTGGAAGGCGCTGACCATGGGATTGGCGATGGGTGTTTAAAGACTATCTCCCCAAAGGCTAAGGCAAATCATTATGTTGAATAAAAACTAAAAAGTGTGATATAGCGATACGTTGAAAGAGCTGCGTGGAATATGGCGATTATGTGAGAGGACTGAAGGCCATTGGAAGGAATGAAGGCATGAATGCAGGCTATGAGGACTAAGTTGGGAAATTAACGATACAGGCAATAAGCGCAGAGATTCGCGCCCGATTTATGTTTGTTGAACTTACCGCCGTTTGCGCTCGCCCACCTCACGGCGCTTCACATCGCCGTTCGAGTTGTCTTAGTTGCAGTTTGAACACCAAATACTTTGTGTTTTCTATATTGTGCTCCGCGCCCATATGCACACATATGTGCTTTGCCATTTCAGGCCCCGTCACTCTGCTTATTTTTGAAGGCTCCACTCATATTTAATGAGTAGCGAAATGATATTCTTATAATGGAAAATTTGTGAGCTTAGTCTGGACCAACTTTGCCTATTCATATTCCTGCAAACAAATAGAGGCGTTGTTTTTTTAAAGAGGCTTCCTCGGTAAGTATAAGAAGCAATATGTCGAATTAACGGGAAAGAGCTTGTAGTTTAATCCTTGTAGTTGGCGCTGTTTAGACCATTAGTCCAAGGTCTCCTTGCTTGGCGCTACAAGAAACCCTGATTTAAGCAGAGGTTGAGCATGTGTGCCCTGTCCCGTTAACCAGTTAGTTAGTCCCAAATCTCCTTAGAGTTGTTTTGAGTAAACGATTAAAGCGCAGGGAGTTAAGATTGGAGGATCCCTAAGGAATACTGTAACCCTTCTTGTTATCTAATTAGTTGATCACAATTTATTAGCATTTCAAAAGAACACCATCTATTACACATCTGTGCGACAGTCTCTTAAACCCTGAGGTGAATGCGGCTTAGGTGTAGGTTTAAGGGGAAAACTGAAGCACTACATAAATGAAACCCTGACAATGAACAGTCTAGCCGTGTCACACGTGTCGAGACCAGATTTTCTGCGTAATTTCCCCACTTCAAAGATTGATGCATGAATTAATGCAGACTCCTCTACTTCAGATGATGCCTACCTCTTCATAGTACCCGAAATACTATTATCTTTTATTATATGGGATCTTTTCACTTCTGAGGGGGCGAAAGAGGTGATCCTGTGACACTAGATTAGCCTTCTTCCACGTGTTAACTTGGGCAGACCATAAGTTAAAAGCAGCGAAACTAGACTTCCATGAGTTTGGAGATATTTATTGACACGAAAGCTAGTTTTTAACGTAGACACCCAGTAATTTCATTCGTTTTGTCAATAGCTGTAATAAGTAACTCGGAAAATTCGCTTATCAACGTGACACTCAAGTCAAAGCCTGTTGGCACCCTTCCGCTGACTGACTCAAAAGTTATCAAATAAAGTCAACTTTCGCTATTTTAGAACAATGAGGGAACCTGAGATAGGCTGCAGACGTATAGTTTTCCGTCATTCGCCTCTCTTTATACTTCATAGATGCTAAAGCATTCACTCGATTGCCACATTACTGAAGATTAAAAAGTTGGATGCTAATTGATTCTGCAAGCATTACTTGATTAGAGAGACTGGTTAATACTTTTCTGTTTCACAGTTGCCCAGATCTGCTGCCGTGCGAGAAGAGGTGAAAGTCTAAGGCGTTCGAATGAATGACTTTATGGGCAGCAGCTGGAGAAATTAGCCATTGAACACTCATGTTTGTTCCAGCATTCCCAAAAACTATTCCTTGATGCGCACATCAAAGGAGTGCTACAGGACACTTTAATATCCTTATTTTATTCCAAGTACGATTGCCTATTTAACCATCGAGAGGGAGATAGATAAAGGATCCTAATCCATGGTCAAATAAGAGACAAATTCTAGCGAACAGGAGAAGGCAAAGGCAACACTCAAGACAGCAGACGCAAAAACATAATTTTACACGTCTATATATGAGGTCTGCTTATTAGATGGAAAAACTTGTCATGACTACCCAGGCATCGTACTATTCAAACAATCACATGAATTGAGGCCAATTGTTCAAACCGGTTTGATTCTTGCCTAAAAGCAGCAAAATGAGCATCGTCACTAATTAGGTTTATCGATCTAAACGCAAATATTGCCAGTATGAGTCTTACGTAGCACATTCCCAGTCATCACAAACCTCAAGTGAACGCGTGTCACATATATGTGACACGAGAAACAAACAGCTATACAAGGAGTGTAGAGACTGTTTTGAGAGCCAGCTGTGACAGTCACTAAATTTTCATGCAAATCAGGATACTTGATTGCAACGCCATTGATCTCTTTTAGCAATTCTGCTCGGTTAGGAGTTTCGTCCGGCTCATAACTGGATTCAGTGGTAGAAAATTCTGCTGGCCATAACGCGTGTCCACAGTTGGTCATTGAAATACCGGTCAAAAGGCATATTTAATTTAAAAATAAATGTTTTAATTCATTTCCTTGTGATAGGGTTTCCCGTCTGTTCCTTCTTGCCCTGTTGTTCTTACTTTTGAGCTGCTCGGTCGCATCTATCCTGCTGCAATTCAGCTAGTAGGGAAGCAGAGGAAGTAACGTCAGTTCAGTTATTTCATATCCCTACATCTTAGCTCCTTACCTTTATTTTGCCACTTTAGCGCCATGAGAACGTCTCGCACTTCTGTATCCCTCACGCTTCCCTCACCTTCACCTCCCCCAGGCCCAAGATCAATTCTCCCCTCTCTCCTTCTCCTCCTCACCCTCATCGTGTGTCAGCGCCCTCCTCGTAGATGATTTAATTGGCTAGAAGGACAAGTTAGAAGATCATGATGGGATAAAGTGTGCTTTTACATCCAAATACACATAAGCACACACACGTTCCTACCTGTTTTCGTAAGACATTAATCAAGATGTGCCTTCAAAAGGACGAGAATGAAAGTGAACAATGACATACACACGGAGCAGGCGGTTTAGACCGGAAAGCATATAATCTTACTCTTTATTGTAGAGCGTCATGGACAGGTGAGAATTTGGTCAGCCTACAAATTACAAAGTGAGAGGCAGGAGCTGCACGCCTACCTTAGCTCTCGGAAGGATAAGTAAAGGAAGCGTAGAAATAGGGGATGGAATTGAGGCGAAGTAGTGTGGGACAAAGTAAAGGGACAGGAAAATTGATAGAAATGGAGAAGTGGTGGTAATCCAAGCTAAGCTATGCCAAAACAAGATTTGGTTTCGGGTAGAGTGTGATTGAGTCAGGTTCAGTCTAACTCGTGATAGTCTGATCTTGACTATGAATCTGAGCAT
>JADWOT020001195.1:0-120491 GCA_036345935.2 Taenia hydatigena
GATGTTGTAGAGTTACTCGGATTCAAATGTGATTAGAAAGCGTCGATTGGAATCCAACTGCTCCTCCTCATGTCAAAGAACTTCGAAACCGTTTTGTATGGAACTTGGTAGGGGATGTGAGAAAAGTAGCTAACAAAGACATTTGTGATGCGCAATTTATTTAAATGTGCTGACACCTAGAAGTGAGAATTGAGACGTAGAAATAATCCACCTCCATAATCAGTTGGCCGTATGAAGATTAATCAGGTCGGAGGCGCTAAGGTAGCTGCACACCTTTGAAACCATTCCAGGCGGTGCACCAGTGATTTTACGTTGTGAGCCATTTCACACCAGCCATTATTGGAGTAAGCCAGTGTGGATTTAATGTCCATCAAAGATGCAAAGCCTTAAATAATTGGTACTATGGGGGTGTCAGCGCATTGCTGCAAAGTCACCTGGTCACCACAATTACCGGATTTACTATTGTCTACCCGTTACAAAAGCAACGAAATAAATGGCATCCACACCATTGTCTGTTCACTGCTAATAAGCAATCACATGGTCTGACGCAACCGTTCCTCAAATGGCTGTTGGCAGATAGATTTGTCTAATGTGCATCGATCAAATCATCGGAGAGTGGATAAAGTATTGCCGTGTGAAATAAGTACATGCGGCTTCCAAAAGGCAATTCATTCTGATAAGTTTATTTATTTTAGGTCGTGCGATCCAAAACTTGAACATAACTAGAAGTCAACGAAAAAAGGAAAGCCATTGAGTCTGTGCGGACTAAGTCTGACTGTGTCACCATGTTACAAGTCGTTGTCGTTTTACGCGCTACCATCGAAATTCAATCACCCGTTTCCTGTGGCTATAATGGTCTGTATATCTTCTCAGAAGTGTTGGTTTTGCTAGTACGAACAAAACAAAGGCAAGGAAATGTGTAAATTCATGGCAACCTATCACACAAACATGGTGCTAAAGAATTAGTCTTCTCATGCACGACAACTTCAACAATTGGGTGTCGGCAGAAATCGCATGCCTTCCCACAACATGCTGTGCATCGACCACGCAGCAATAACCATTCGTGTGGCTTGAGTGCATGCGTTCGATGCAAGAAGAATAAGTAGACCAGGAAGCGTTGAGACACACGTGCCTCGGAAAAGCACCTACCTGGGCAGCATGCAGGCCGGAGGGGTTGTGTGTGGGCACGTGATGCACTGTAGATGCCGACTTTTACGGTGTATCAGTCACGTACAAAAGGCCAACGAAGCTTACAGCCGAGATCTATCTGCTCGATAGAATTTGATGAAATGCGAATGTGTTTAGGGAAGACCTCTCGATAATAGCGAGGGTTACTGTATCATCACTGAATACTTGCCCAATGAGAGGAAGACGTGACTTGCCTAAATAATATGTGACAGTGGCGTATTTGTGTTTTTGCAAAGCACGTTAGTAGCATTTCCTACACGCTCAATTTTTCTAGTTGGCTCACGATTAACATTGGATTAATTTTTATTAGTCATGTAGCATCCCCGTCTCTACCCACTGGTCCTTAGGCGAAAGTGCTTGAGGTCTTGCAGGCAGGCGCTTCTGCACCTCCGCATAGGTTGGGTTTGTCTTTACTTCTCGGATGTCATCTCCTCATCATGCATCAAACAACTTTGTTAAGGCTTTGCATTCGAGGTCTATTTCATTGGACCATTGAAATGTGAAGCAGTGAAAATGCTTTGCTACGGTGTTTTGAGCAATATAATGCGCCTTCTCTTTAGCAGTACGTCAGTAATTTCAACCAAAATTAGATGGTCTTCTTTCAACTTCTTCTAAGGGTGGTTATTCTTAGCAATTGAATAAATCCCTTCATAGCAAATAAGATAAAATCCAAAAGCAAAATCTGATCGTTTTCCTCCCATCCTTATTGCATGTTGCTATGTCGCTTTGAATGGTTTGATGCCGAATAGCAGCGCCATTCATCTCAGTTCTCTCAAGGTAACTTTCAGTGCGGATTAAATATCACTTCTGAAATAGGTATTCAGGAGGGCATTCTTGATGTTTAGGACTACCTATCCCGTTGCTCCTTTGACATCCCCTAAGCCTCGAACCCAACCATAACTCTACCTCACTCATGCACTCAGAAGTGGTGTAATATTATAGAATTAGATGGCTTTCCTTGCACTGTTTGCAATTCCAGCCCAACTGAATGTAAACGGAGGCCTCTTACTCGTCTTCAGAATGCCTTTTCTTTGATAAAGGTGGATCCATTAAGTAGACTTAGCAACCGAAGTTAATTAATCAGTCGGTGCGATTTCACAAATGCATACGTCGTCCTTTTAGAGGGAAACGGATCCTAGTGGTCTAATGGATAAGGCGTCGATTTCCAGAGTTGAAGATGGCGGGTTCGAGTCCCGCTCAGGATGAATCTGTTTGTTCTTGGGAGAAAATATAACTTACTGTTTTAGAGCACAGCGCAGATTTCCATAAATCATGCCTGCACTGACCTGAGAGCGCTCAAATACGCGACTGTTGCTCTTCTGCGCTTCACCCACACGTAAAATTTAGGAACGGTACAGGGTGTCTCACTAAGTACTCACCGAGTTCTATCAGAAGCTCTGTCACATGATCTCACGCAATTAGACTTCCATCATTTGAGTTCCTTAGAGCGACAGCTCATAGATTTGCTCATACTCCATTTCATATAGTTTTTGCTTACTGCCAAATGCTGATGGGCATAGTTTTAAATATACCAAAATAAAGTCCCTTGAAAGGTCGGTACATTAGAGCGTCTTCTTTGATAAGCGTTTCCTCACTCTATACAGAAAAAGAACTAGGTTTAACTAAGAGCTCATCACTTGGGACGCATAACGAGGAATCAACTTAAGCGCCGAGGATTTTAACGGAAAGCCTGTGTTGCTCAAAGTTTTGGCCATCCACACGACGACTACTGCTCTGCATTGTAATCACATTTCTGGTGGAGGGTTAATCTAGGAGGTCCCCCTTCCTACTCATTATATTCGCTGTAAGCTTCGTCGCCTTTTACTTGGCCGTAATGGGTGCCTACACATGAAAGTTGGGCTGAGCACCATTTAGAAATATTATCCCATGCTTTGCACGCCTGGAATACGTGCACCGAGTTTGATAGACTGTAAGTTTAAGATGCACCTTAGGTGAACATACATTAATGTGCACATGAATGCATACATAAGTGAAAGCATGCCCCGTTGCTTTATTGAAATCCTCCTCAGAATCAGCAATGCTGTTGGATATGCTGCCTATACAACTTTTAAGAGGTCTGTTCAAAGGCAAAATCTATTTGACACAAACGAATTTTTCTGAGCAGCTAACTGTAGTCTAAAATTATAAGTTTCGTTCTATTGAGGTAAACTTGTCTGAAACTGACTCTAATTCCGCAAAATACTGAGACTAACGACTCTCTCGTTGGCAAAAAATTCAGGACCGAATCATCCGTTCTGCCCAAATATCCGTCTATCGATCAATTTGTCCGTCCAATTCTCCTCATTTAATAACTTCTAACTTATGCAAGACTTATAATTCTGGCGGTGCTTGAAGACAAACGGATCTAAACGTAAGTCCGCAACATATGCGGGCGAAGATTCCAATCAAAAATATGAGAGCAGCGGATGACCGAAGAAGGCTTGATTGGTAGTGTTTGCCGTTCAAGCAGGTGTATTTTCTGCATCGCATCAACCAAACCCAACGCCAGCTGCAGCTGAGACGCAGAAGGATATCCATCGCTGGAGGATCGCAAAGTAGTGTTCGTCGCAGAGCTGAATGGAAGGATGACTGAGCTGCAGGTACAGATTGCTGCCCTTTGTCAGACTAATTCTCCATCCATCGGTTCCGTATCGCCATCACCCGTCCATCCATACTTCTTCAATCCATATGCCTTGATGTCCATTACTTGTTCATTAAACACTAATTGTAGTGTCAAACGTCAACCCAGCTGTTAGTTTTCCCTCTACTTGGTAAAGCGGTGACCCCTCTAGCCAAATTATCTAGTGGATTTTTTTAGTTTTCTGTAATACTTTCGACTTACTCGTGCTCTAGTTTGCTCTGGTTGGTATTAGCTGCATGATAGAACCAGTTGCGTCTAGTATTTAGAACGTTCAGAACAATCAGTAATTGCCAACTCATCCAGCCAGCCTTCATCCATCTGAGCAATTCTTTGGATCTACGAAAGACACGGTCCCCCTTACAGACTTCTCTAGCTGGAAACACTGAGCTAGCGTCTAGTCTGTCAGCAAGGCTAAAACAGTCATGGGAAAATATTTTACGTCATGGAAAAGGCTCACCACTTAGGCGCTCCTTAAATGATGAGGTCAAGGTGGATGTTAGAAGAACACAGGGTCCTCAAAAGCGTAAGAAATAGCGATGGAAGGGATGGCACAGACTCACTCGAATTTCTTCGAAGTAGGCGAATCGAATCTTCTGATCAATAAAGCTGCACTCTATTCCTACTCCTCGAATTCCCTCTCTTTCACGCCAATTGTGTTCATTGATAGAGCTTGGAAACTTATTAAAATTTGTATTATTGTCTCAATCCTCTTGTCTTCATCTGTCCATGTGCATTGGAAGCTCACAAGCAGCCTTTCTTCTGAATAAATTGTAGCAAATAAAATTTCAACGGTAAGACAGATTTCTAGAGCCTACCCTTTTCGTACCACTAATGCAATTGTAGTGGTCGATCTTTTGTTGCCTGTTTTAGTTGATTCGTGTCTGTCAGGAAAGTCACCAAAATGAGGTGCTGAAAATAAGATCTACACAAATAAGAATGAATTGTCTAGGCTCAAAATTAAAGAGTAGTAAAAATATGCTCACAGATTTGCTTTTGGCCACAGTTAGGCTTTGTGTATGAGAAAATTCGCTTTTTTTGAGGAAAAAAAGGTCTCTCAAACAGAAGGTGGATCGTTCCCAAACAAAGCAGGCATACTGACAGAACATTCACTTCTGAGGAAAGTTTTTGCTCCCTACCTCCCAGCTTCTACCATTGAGAGTACCTCTGCATAGCGTAGCTAATGCAACATTCAGGTTTAACACTTTCATTATGAACGAGGACGAGGAAAGGAAGAGGAGGAGGGTAATGCTGGGTAGGGAGTAAATAAGAAGGGAGGAATAAAGCGGGCCAGCAACCGCGCCCTCGGGCTTTCCACTATGCTGCAGCACCCATGTACTAACTCGCATCGACGTAGCATTACCCCGATAGCTGCGCCGACACCAAAGGTCTCTACGCCGTATCATTGCTGCCTGCGTCCACACCAGCGACTGCGAGCTTTCCACTAGCGTCACCCACATGTGTACTGACTCGCACCAACGTAGCACAACCTCCATGGTGCGACGCAGACCAGAAGCCGCCACGTGGCGCGGTCGCCAGCGTCTACAAGCCTTCATTGCTCACCCTTTCTTCCCTTCTACTAGCCAAAACAGCTTTCCACTGCATCATCACAGCAAATGCATGCTGGCCTTCTCGTTTGCAATTCAATCCTGCCAATCCCACGGCCACAATTACGTTGACACATTTATCCACACAGAACTCTTACGGTGCAATTTCTCGTCGCATGCCCACACGCATGCCTTGGTGGCCATCCAGACGTACATGAACTGCAGTGCAGTTTGTGGGCTCACTAAAAGGCAAAAGCATGAAAGCCTTTCACATTGATGACTTATTTGTTTGAATGAGATAAAGGCCATGGCGATGGCGTCATTGGTTGTTAAGGCGATGCGTGATGAGAAGTGGCATGGCTGTAAAGGCGTGCCATTTATGAGTAGGGAAGAGAGCGGGAGAAAGAGGAGGACGAGGAGGAGGTGGAGGAGGAGGGTAATATTGGGTGGGGAGTAAATAAGAAGGGAGGAATAAAGCGGGCCAGCAACCGCGCGCCCTCGGGCTTTCCACTATGCTGCAACACCTATGTACTAACCCGCATCGGCGTAGCACTAACTCGATGGCTGCGCCGACACCAGAGGTCTCTACGCCGTATCATCGCTGCCTGCGTCCACACCAGTGACTGCGAGCTGTCCACTAGCGTCACCCACATGTGTACTAACTCGCACCAACGTAGCACAGCCTCCATTTTGGCAGTGCCTATATCTATTTGTAGGTGAGGACGGGTCAGAGGAAGGATAAGAATTGGATGTAGTTGTTGGGCGTTTGAGGATGATCGCGATGGATGGGTCGACAGTGAAATGGAAAAAATTTAGAGGATTTAGCTTTTTGCGGGATTGAGCAATTCCCATTTCTCTCACAAAAGAGCTTCAAGGAGAGATCTGCATCGATGTGAATGTCTCGTATTTGGCGTCTATTTCATGGTTTGCTGAGTGCAAAGGTTCGATGGGTATGGACATTAACCCTTCCAGCCGTCTCATTCACATGCCGCCACCTTTTACCCACTCTTGTGCACACATCTACACACCTATTGTTTACACGCACACCATCATAGACAGCCGCCGCCACCGACATGGCTATCGGTTGTGCTCAAGTTCGTCCAACTTGTCGCGCCAAACACTTGCGCCATAACAATCCATCCCATCACCTGTCCACCAACGTGACGTACAAGAGCGTATAAGAGAAGAAGGAAATGCGCCGCATCCATCCAAATTCCCATGGTAATTCTGCGTGTTGTAGCACCACCGCTCACCTCTGCAGTTTCTGCACCTAAGACAGTAAGGCAGACCAATACCCAAGTGTCAGCCAATCGACCGACACATCCAGTAGTCAGCTATCCAGCTTGTAGTGGCGCTCAATAGGGCCGTTATTGCTTTCGTAGTCGCAAACTTAGCCAGTTAGTCCGCCTGTGGGGAGGCACTTGGAATGCCTACTCCTCACTGCCTACCAGGTTCCTTGTCTTCTTCGGCAGAAGTACCGCCTAAATTTTGGGCAGCACACCATCCTGCACGATTGTCACATCACCCGACAACTTGTTCAGCACCTCGCCGTTGCGAAAGGCCAACTGCATGTGACGAGGTATGACGTACATCTTCGTGTCGCTGCACGCCGCATTACCTGTTAGCTCTACCACCTCGACAGCCAGGTACTCCAGCACAGCAGCCAAGTCTAATTTTACATTTCGCATATACAAGAAGACGGCTTCTTATTAAAGGAGGAATTATGCGTATTACCTCAGCATTACCTCCTCAATGTTTGCACTTATGTCCCCTCCAGAATATTGGACCAGTTTTTACTAAACCTTGTGTAGTTAATGAGGTGAGTAGTCTATTCATTCTCCAATGATAAAAACGCGTTAAAAGGAATGGCTCAGCATATCCGTTGCAGTTCCTAGACTAACGCCTGATCGCAACCCAGTTTGCCTATTTAGACATAAGATGCCGGGAGCAGATTTAATGAGGTTGCTTAAAACAATCCAACTCATTTAACTGCGGTGGAGATGGGAGATCCATTGCTGGATTAAAAGGAGGGATTTCGCTTGCAAATAATGTCCATGAGACGTTGTTATTGCGTTCCATTTGAAGAAACGGATGAATGAAATGCAAAATCAATTTTACACAATTGTTTGATATGGCAGCATACATAGTAGCAGTAATAGGTTCTTATTTAAAACGTGCTCATGAGTCATAATCATTTGATCCCGTCTGTTAAATAAAATGCATCACGAATCACTTGAAAACACCATAGATGAATATGACTCATGCAATTTTTAAGACATAATCAACCGTATTTTGCATTTTTTGTGAAGTGAAGAAGTCTTTAAGCCAAGTAATTCTCTCATCATTTTGAGGGTCACTAGCGGTAACTACTTTTCTTCTCGATAATATAGTATACGTTTTGTCACATTAAAACGCCATGATTTTGGCAAAAGCGGAACTCGTCCTATAGAATAGCATAAACTCTTCCGGGTCACCCGAGATCACTTAGTGAAAATGGCAGTGCGGGTCCTGAACTCCACGAAAATGCGTCTCGTTTGATTTGAGCATAATTTGCTGAGCATGGCTATTCAACGAACTTTTAGGAACCAGAATCCCGTCTTTGCCATCGCTTTAATACAACTCAGGTCAGAATGAATTGCGTTTTATTATGTTTAATCACGTCGGTGCGCATAAAGAAACAACAGCCATTAGCCAGATTATTTGACTTTGCCACTTACTCCCAAGAGCTTAATCAGTGATGCACAGTAAAAATCACTTTTTACTAGTTATTACAATGCTAATGTCTATAGACTACGCTTAGAATAATAATTTGGGTTATTTAGCAGTTACAGGGTTGCTGTTAGGAACTTTCCAGGCAAGTAGAGAAAAGGACTTATCCATAAAAAACGGCTTGCCTTATTACATCTGCATGGAAAATATTTAATTGGTACTAACTTTTAGCTGGTGGTTAAGACCAATCCATGCATAAGATGGTACACTAGTAAAACAATAGCAAATTAGCCACAGTGCGATGCACTCTATGGTTATCTCCCATAAAGCAATAGCGATTTGGTTATGCAGCTAAACAAAGAATGCGTTATGACTAAAATGGGGAAGAGGACGCAAAACTTAACTACGTCGTATTTTCTTTCATTCTACCTAGAGTTAAGTAAAACTAGGTATCAAGCGTGAATTTGCTACGGTGCCTGTCAATTGCAGTTCTATTGCAAAGCGTTTGATAGACAAGAATGGCTCCACAAAGCTGTAATCGACTTTCCTGGTTTCATCTACAATGATTCACATTTCTGCTCAGGGTTAACCTATATTTAAGGAGCCCATTTTGGCAAAGAAAGCTCAAATAATATGAGCACACGGAGCTGCGATGTATTTATCCGTTGAGATCCAGGATTAGTCAGAATCAAAGCACAGCAGCTTATTCCATTCAGTGATTGCTCGCAGTCGTTTTCTTATCTAATTATAAAAATTATGGCTTGGCCAATAATGAAAACATCAAGGTTAGCACAGAATCGTGATAAACTGCCTTACGTGCTGTATCGTCTACTACTTTCCATCTTACTTCCCGCTTTCGTCTTCATAATTCAGTTACTCATCAATGCCTCCCTCTCGCTTCGTTTTCTCCCTGCATTCGGTCATCTGTTCATTCTTCACTTCTGTCGGCTCTCTCACCATCTTCTCATCACTTTCAACCATTTTAGAGAAGTCAGAAGGCCACAGCCATTAGATAACGTAGGAATTGGAGGTATGTAATGCTATCAGCCCCTCCACCTCTTCTCTTGTATCCCGTCCTATCTTCTCCTCCATCATTTGCGTGCGTAACTTCAGTGATGTCAAATCTGGTTTTCAGCGCAAGTGAAGCAAAAATGGAAAGCTATGGTTAACCTCTTCTATTGTGTCAATTAATAAATTTATATTCCTTCCACTGGGAGAAAAAGAGAAAGAAATGAAGAACGCCGCAATACAGCACTTTACAAAATTATCAAATGGTGTCCATGTTTAATTTTCTCTTTCCTTTTTTTGCCCTATTTTATTCTATGCCCCCGTATTCTCATATCTTCGCCTCTATCTCAATCATTCCCTTGCCTCTTTCAGAAGTGTAATCGCGTTGCTTTGCAGTGCAACGCAGTAATTCTGCCAATCACAGGCCTAGGTGCACACAAAAGAAACGCATTGTCGTTATCTAAGTCATCTCTAGGGTAAGTCGCATGTGTTTTTAAATTTCCTACTCTGCACTACGCTTGCTGTACCGGGCTTACTTTAAATGTCTCTTACATGCGGAAACACTGTAACACGGCTTGACTAGATCTGGCTAGATTACACTGGATTGGGACGGACTAGACTGGTCACATCGGCTGAGTTATGACAGGCTTGCATAAAATGCGGAACGTTTGGATGTGCGCTCCGATTATTTAAGCTTCACGTATTGTGATTGTGAACATTGACGGAACTGATCTGCCAGATTATTTTTCATCTCGCGTAAACTTCAAGTGCATTCTGACCTCCTATAAGTCACCGACAAGTGTTTAGAATTGATAAGCCCATTTGTAAGGAGATCGCTGTTTTTCCAAGGTCTTTCCAGGCACCCTCATTCGCGACTCTGTCATGCACCCTGAGAACATGAAACGCAAGACCGTCACTGCCTTGCACATAGTCTATACCTAAAATACCAGAACCAAGTCTCCTAAGCCGTCATCGCCTAGGCGGCATTGCAGCTGAAGAGTGGACGGATGGGGAGATCGTAGTAAATGTGCAAACGCTTTAACGGCCACTTTCAACACCACATCGTACATTGCATTCATCTTTGCTCGTCCCACTGATGAGGGCAACAGGGTGGTGTGGGAAGGCAGTGTAGGGTAGCTGAGGGAGATTTTGGGTCAATAGGCAAACCAGTGCTTGGCCGTGTGTGCTGCATATGTGCGATTAATTAAGCTGGAGATGGAAACCCTTCAGCTTGCTTTCGGCGTTCCATCGTCCCCCCTTCTGCTCCTTTCTCCGACCCTTTCTCCAAGTCACATCAGTGAATAACTTTAATGCGCTCAAGTCATCACCCTTGTACGTCACATCGGCATATTGACATTCACAGTGGTCGTATGGAGAAGTAGTAGTGGGCAGGAGAATTGCCGATTGATTGGGTGAGTGGGTGGGTGGGTAATCAGCCGTGCAAATGGATAGTTGCTGACAGGTGGAGAGGATAGGGCGTATGAAGTCCTTTCATTATTCCACATTGTACTGCGCTATTTTACATTCAGATATTGATGTAATCATCCTACTCGCTAGTGCTAAGCCAACTTTCCCCACCATCATTATCACCGAATTTCATTTTGTCGACTAAGAAGCCATGCCAACGAATGGCACCCTACACTCTCGCACAAGTAAATGAGCACATCACAAAAGTCAGCCACCGCTAATTAAACGAGGCTATTGAAGCATATGAAAGACGAGCAAAGGCATCAAGTACTAGGCAATTTAGAAATAGACAAATATTCCAGCAAACGACGTCTCGCCACGTCTCTCACAGAAATAAAGCAATGACCAATTTTGAACAACATCCCCATTTGAGTACCATAGAAGGTTGCGCAGCAGGCAGAACTTACCTCGCTCCTGATTACTAGTACGTGCGAATGGATGCGCTCCCAATGCACTTCAACGCAAATCTGCTACGCCTTATGCACTAATGCCCATCATATCACTAACGCGATGGCACACTAGGAAGCAACTTCATGTCCTGCGGCCACTTCGAATCCAACGCTGATTGCATGCAAAAATATTACACTTTTGCTGAACGATAGCTCCGAGCGCACACTCTTGACCACACGCTCAGCCCTTAAAATAGCTACCAGTCAGAAGTCAGCTTCCACACTCAACCATCGCCACCATCAAACGCATCGCACCCATGGTTCAATTTGTTCATCTTTGTGTCAGATTGCAAACAAACTTACTAGTTCATTCTTCTATCTCCCTCGCGTTGCACATTCCATCTGTACGCCTCTCAATGCCCATCCTCCTCCTACACATATCGTCTTTAACAACCCAACAGCAAAGAAATGAAAATGCCCCAAACGCACCCACATCCATTCTATTAAGTCAGCTTTGTGCTTAACGATGCTCTAGACACAGTGCAGCATTTCTAATAGATAAAATTCCAATCCTAATGCGTCTCATGGACAATAACATGCGCATCGTATGCGAATTGACATTCATGTTTGGTGCCAGCCTTCACAACCAAATGAAAAGACCTGTTGCACTAGTGTAAAGATATTCCATCTAGATGCAAGAGTCTACAAACCGACTCAACGGAGTTATGGACAAGTTATTATTATGTGGGTGTAAAGTGAACCTCACGCCATCATCTTCACCCTCATCAAACAACTCTGGATGTCTCAGCAGAGTTCTTGCAGTGACGCTAATGAATTTCACCTATCCTTGAAACAGGCACCAATACCGCTTGATCGTGTGCGAAAGTGATTGTGCAGAAGGCTACGCGAATTGCATTCAGTTCATCAAAATTTCGCAGACAAATCGGCTGAAATCCGATCACTCATCCTGGAGCACCAGGCTATTCATTTCTAGTCAGAAATGTCGTAACGGGTGTTTACTCGAATCCGCGCTCGTTAAGTCCAATCTAGAAGTGGGTGGCCATAAACCAGCTATTTAAAAATTCATAGCAATGGCAAAGGCGGGATTCACCTTTAATGCTGTTCGGTGATGCCTCTATGCTTAAAAAAAATTTTTCCCTGATAGAAAACACACCTTTTTTGAATTCAGGATCTGTAGCTTCTTTAACAAGAGGGAAAATTAGACGCCAGAAACATTTTCAACAGTATTTCACAAATGAGGCCTCATTATACAAAACTCGTCGTTGATAGAGTGACACTGCTATAACAACCCCAATTGAGGCGAGTGGGGTGTCGTGTTTAGAAAGGACAGCGAGTGTCCTCAAGTTGGTAAAATTTGGTCGACCCGGCGCAAGAAGTCGGGGCCGTCACACTCATGGGAAGCAGTTGTTGGTCGTAGATGGGTAAGGCAATAGGTCTCTGACCACTAGCTATTTCAGGGGATGCTGGTCTGGTCTAAAGCATGCACCCCATAGTGTTACTTGACAGGAGCTTGATTTTTTCGAAGATGGTCAACGTTGGAGTCCAATTCGGCGCAGGAGATGGAATTGTGAATGTGGGTGCCGCGCCGCTGCTTGCGGGAGCCTCAATTTGATTAAAGAGCCCTTGAGTGACCTTTAAGGTGACATCCGTTATGCCGATAGGTATGAACTCGTCCATAATGAGCTTCCAACGTCTCTAATTGACCCATCCACTAATGTCTCGACTGCATCGCCTACCGAGTGTGATTGATTGATTGACTGACTGACTGAGTTACTGATTAATTCATTGATATGTTCATCTCCTTGCTCCTTTACTTTCTTTAAAGCTGTTTTGTTGTTCGGTTGATTGTCTAATGCTCAGTCCACCCGTCAATGAAGGTGGCAGCGCAATATCGGAGCCATGACTTTGGTATTCCTTCCTTCCTTCCTCTCACCCTCTCTCCCTCCCTCCTTCCTTACTTGCATGAAAAGTCAGTGGTTGGCACGGTTGGCTCGTGAGTGTTCTTCTCTTATGACTAACACGTTTTAATAGATGACGCTGTCACATTTTTGCACATTTGAAATCCATTCTCAAGGCTGCAAGGCAGCATGTCACAAATACGCTTGTCACCAACCCAACAAAACAAAGAACATTTGAATGCCCGATGGAATAAAATATTCTGCATCTGTCACAGAGTCACACAAATGAGCTGCGGTCAACAGCGCTCTAAATCGCAACAAAACATCTCCATCACTGCTGTATACATACACACTGCAGCGCCTTCAGCCTTCCCTCACCCCAAGAACACCAAGACAACATTCGGGCAAAATACACATCTGTTCCACATATCGACGACCCACTAGGCGAAGGTAAAACATCGGGGGAAATATGTGGCTCCATCACCAACACCCGTCATTTACCAAACCACTGAAGCGTCACACAGTCCCTCTCTCCGCCTCCAACGCCATCCTTCATTCTCTTCTTGGTAATTGTGCCGCATGCGCAGTCTCCTCCTTACCTCCTATGGCCGAAGCGCCTTACGTAGGGAATGATGGGGATCTACCGACCACTATGCCTACAAGCAAAATTCACAATCCTGCCGACGATACAACCTCAAGTTCATGACATTAACAGAACAACTAAGACTTGATGCGGCTATCAGTCTTAAACCTAGTGCCACATGGCAGCCATACGTCGACAAACTTAACTAATTGCATTAGGCAGCATCAACGCTCCTCAGTGCCATTAACCGACAGATATGGTCGTTAAACAACACACACGCGCACACCCATACAATTTGATAAGGAAATTAACTGCATATGTTAGATTCTGCAGAACCATACACACACTGCAACACACACCTGTAGCCGTCAATAAAAACGCCTCCTTGCGTAGGTTATGCATGCACGGATGCTCCTCAACAACTTGCGTCGAATTTCTTCAGCATTAGCCAAACCACTTTCAAGCATATACAGCTCACACTAACCGCACTGCCGACTACTTCACAACTACCTCGTATTGGCTTCACCTCACACCATACAACTATCAAAGGCGACAGAACCTCAACATCCTATTTTAAAACAAACAAGCGAAACTAATATTTGTAGGCCAATGATAACATCAGACTTAATTTATACAACATTTCGTCTTACAGGAAAGCACTCACCAGACTACCGCTTAGCACCAAAACACCGCATCCAGCTACTTATGTCCTGCGCAAGTGAACATTCAACATCGAGCAGGGGAACCTTCAGCAGGATCGATTGGTCGAATGTCTGCAACACCACATCTGTCAACGACGACGACGATGACGACAAGTTCAAGGGCGCATAGTGCTGTCTCAGTGGACTCCCATGGGCTGGCTTCTACGGCCACATTCTCCTTCTTCGATACCACCGTCAGCGATGATTCACGTTGTTGGTAGGACCCCATAACCAACTTGAGACCTAACTAGTTAAATACAAAAATACTGCGCTACCAAGTTTTGCGCCCAAAATTAGCACCCAGTACTGTTCAATAATGTCTACATTCCTATCACAAAATACGCCAAGGAAAAAAATACTCTTGCCGGACCTTGCACCTGCAACAAATCTAGCACCGTGTAGTGCCAGGTGATTGGTAGATTTTTATCTTTGTTTCCAACAGATTAGGTCCCTCCTGCCATAACCTCCCCCTTTTGATATCATCCACTATCCATCCAACCGCCAGGACAGCTTCAACTGCTCCCCTTCAAATTATTCTGCGAAACGATCAAGCGATGAAAAGTGCTATTGCTGGATAACAAAATCTCGTCCAAATTCAATTCCTCATGTTCATTCAATAAAAAAATTTGTATGCGTTTCAACTTGTTCATGTACATGCACACAACTATAAACAAGTCAACTTGATCCATTCCAAATACATAAACTGAGAAGTAACGTAAAATACATCCGCGCACAGTGAAAAAGTCAGTAAATACAAAGATAAAAGGCATACACTTCAAAATGCAAACAAATCCGAATTCAAGAAAAGGGCCTAGAGAATATTTCAAAATAGCTCCTTAGCACCCCCACCCATTTCCACCCCGATTCGCCGGCCTTTCTCAACGCGATCATAAGCCTGCCTATGAGCTCAACACTAACCTCACATCCATCTCGTCTGTTTACCTGCTGACCATGCAATTATCCAATGCTTGAACCAAAAAAGCTAACACCTGTCGCTATGCCATCAAGCGCAACAATATCATCCATGGCAAGATCCGCATCGCAGGTCAAAGAAGACGTCCCCGCAAATGACTTAAAAACCCCACATTGCATATCATTCCACACGATCATCACATGTAGCTTCACCAATACTGTAAATTCGTAGCATCCAAAAAGTACAAAAGGAACATAGCGGGAAAGCCGATACACAAACGTCCGATGGCCCGCCACATCAACACGTACAAGCAAATATAATATCTTAAAAACCAAACATTTGGGACCGCTACAAGGCAACGTCTGTGTAGCAATGCGAAAGTGCCCAGTGGAGAGTTACAGGTCTCTCAGCAACCATCCTCCTGCTTCTCAATCAGCCTCAAACACTAACTCATGTCAGAGCTGGACCCACATAACAAGTTTCACAAAGATACTATCAACACACGACCGTGGTCTCGAAGTCAAGAAACCACCGAATCGCGAAGTGCCCCGCACACTCCATACATTTCCCACCAAAGCAGACAATATAGGTATAAAAATGACGCACCTACTACCATACATAAATACGAAAGGATCTACGAAGAGGTGATAAGAACACGTTGCATAAAATAGCAATCAATAAAATACAACCTAATCGTATCTAAGAAATGCAATGAGTAACAGCGATGGCGAGATTCGCACTCAGTGTTGCTAGGACACAATTCCACGCCCAGCAGATAATGCAGCATCAAAAATATACATTCCTGTCAAGTGAAATAATGAAGACCAACATTAATACCAAGTGAGTCCCAGTTCTTACTGAAGTTTCTCCTTTCTAAACAAATGACGCCTTACAGCTGAAATTCAAGCACGCCTTCCAACACCAGACGCTTCACACAGCAACGAAGACTCAAATCAACCGCGTAAAGACGATTCAGCACAACAAAATCGCACGATTAAATTTTGTTATTCCACAAAAAATTGGTCTCCAAATTCAGTCTGCTCTGTCTCTTGCATTCGATAAAATGCATACAACGCCAAAACTCAACAATGACGATAGATTGACAGGCATGTATTTATGCGCATGTGCAAAGTAGTAATCCCCAATAAACAGCCAAAATAAGTTTCCTAAAAGAGAAAGGACTATGACCATACAATATCGCTCACTCAAGGCCTAACTTGATTGTTCGAACTAGGTCAGCCAGGTTTCCCGAATGTTCATTTCGTTGGATTTAGCGTGACAGTGCCGTCAAAGATTCGATTCAAATCATCGGCAAACACCACAAGACATTCGAGACCAAAGGTAAGGTATGTGGTTTCGAGCGCGTGTTTTTTCTAGGTTTAATGATGCTTGCGTTACTTTGTTCTGACTACCGGTTTCAGACACTTGGGTGGCCACATTGCCCCAGTTGGGTGGACTGGCCTCCAAGCCATGCCTACAGCCCCGTTCTCTCTGCTTGCTGAATCTGCATATTCTGCTTTAGTATTGTCTCATTTTGCCATCAAGGAAGGCTTGGCTTGCAGCAGTACTTATATACATTAAGGTGACTGAAATTATATCGTCACTTTTGTGAGGTTATTATTGAAAATGTGTCGAGCTTACTTAGGACCTTTAAATCTATTGAAGCTTGATAGTCTGCAACAAGTCTGTAGAGAGATTTACGGTACCACAGATAAGGTGTGCAATCAGCATAAAGTTTGAGCCCCCGTCGTTTTCCCGGTGGGCTGTGCATGAATCCACAACTTGTACATTCATTTTGCACAAACGAATTCCATTTGTTTGTTTATTTTATGTTCCCTAACACGTGTTTCGTGCAACTTTTGGGTTACGGAAGTCTAATTAGCAATGTTATCGACGTCAAGCGACTACGGATGCGTATGATTGCGCCCTTTACTCTACTGAGCATCATAAACGTTAACGTAAATACAAAACGCGCGCATTCAACGAATGCAACTGTGGGACCCTGCGACTTGCGTTAGGGTAAAATTAGGCATACCGCTTGAGCAGAACAAATATGCTCAGTGCGTGGATGAAACCAAAAATACTAGCTTGGTATGGAGGTTGGGCCACTCAAAGAAGTCGCAATGGTCATCCAAATGATCGTAGATGAGACTGACAGTTGAACAATCAAAAAACGTGTAAATTTGTGTGCTACATACTCTTGTTACTACGCTAAATAATAGTGACATGGTGTTTGGTTTAAAAGCAACAACTAGCTGAGTCCTCCACATTTCACAGACAACACCTCTGTAATTCACGCTGATAGTGCGCTGATCCTCTGCCACTGCCTAATGCAAGAACGTTGATTACTCTGAGACGCCAAGGATGCCTTAGACGAAATGGCTAATTAACAGCGTTTTGGCAGTGTGTTGTAGAATTGGCTTTGTCGAAATTGAGAGACTCAAATTGTGTTCCTGCCCTTACTTTCAGTGTTCGTCTAAAGAAACGCAAGCATTACACTATTATAGCACCAACCAATGTGAGTTGTAAAACCCTCAAGAAGTCAACCTTTGCACATATATAACTAGTTAGTAATGAAAAGCTGTGCTTTATGTGACCTACGATGCCTTGGAAAATTAGATTTGTCCTTTTTTACTTTTAAAATAAAAAGGTGTTGTTTTTGTTGTGATTCATAAGGTCAATAGGAATTCCTTCGATAACCATTTGGTTCATCGTACTTAATGCTCACTATACGTATCTAGCGGCATATGTGAGGGGGTAGGCTTTGATGTGATGGAGGCTGTGCGTGGTGTGCGGTTCGCGCTAACGAGTCCAGGTGTGTGAGTATCCTTGTTTGTAAATTTTGACGTATTTTATGCGTATGAATAAGGGACCCTTTATTATTGGCATGAAAGTGTGAATAGCGACTTTTGAGGCTTGCTGAATTCGTGGTTCGTGCAGTGTTCGTGGTTGAATACTCAGGTTCCATTAACTCATTTAATTAGATGCTTAAGCGCATTTGACACTGGAGTGGTCCCTGCTGATCCCGCCTGTTTAAAGTTGTTTTTCAGTCATGCTGAAAGGTGAGGGGTCCGACTTTCCCATTACTGGATACAATTGCTGCATTTGTGGGCAATGAATTGCATATGGAGTCGGTGGGTCTGCCACTTGAGAGCAGTCGAACCATTTCAGACCATTCAGAGACAACTTTCTTGCTTTTGTGGCGATTATAGAGGCAATTGCAAAGTAGATTCGAGGAGACCGTAAACAGAGAGTGCAGCGTTTGTATGGTGTACACCTCTACCCCGAATTTTCGTCTCTAGCGCATTGCTGAATTGACACCGTAAGATTTAGGCGTAGATGAGAGGAGATGCGAAGTAACTTGGACTCGAGAATGCTAGATTAATAAATTAATGCTTTAATAAAGGTCCGTGATGTCATTAGGGGGTTTTTATGCAGAGATCTGACATCTTTTGGGTAGCTTACATGCCTCCAGCAGCAGGTGGTAAGTTGGGATGATTTTTGCATATGGACATGATTTATCCGCTCCCAAAAATACTACTACACGCCATTTTTCAGTTGTAAAGGATATGATCAATGCCCCTCCTTCGCTGTACGGTCGTTGGTGCGCCAAAAGACTTAGCACTCCTTCATCACAAAGCTTGCTGCACAATTTGATAAGTTGTGATTAATTTAGCACTCCTTGGATGAGGCGGAGAAATGCAGTGAAGGCGAACGCTCGCGGTGTTGCGTCCTTGGTAAGACTGCAGGTGTCACGAGATGGATTCTTTCCTCGTCTCTTTTCTCAGGCGCGAGTGCAGCTGAGGTATTGGTGATTCTGTTGCCTTGTAGGAGGTATAGTAAGTGTTCACTACTTTCTTACCAACGTTGCATGCATTTGATGCGCTGATTAATGCAGAGTGGCCTAATGTCGTCTCTCGAACGCGTTTTCCTTATTTGTTTCTTATAATTGGCTGAAGTGAAGTGCCATAAGTATATCGAGTGGGGTTGGAGCCGTGAAACATACGTAGGAGTGTTCTTGGTGAATAATTGCAGTTATTTTATGCAAATGAGCTTTTGATGAAAAAACAATGGAACATCTAAGCTGTGGTGAAGCCGTTGAATAGAGGGTTTGTAAAGTCATGTTTTGAGGGTTCATCCGTTTTCTGTAACGTACTATATAAAGTGGTAGTTTGCTGGCCATTTTAGACGGATGTTGCTTGCATTGGACACGAGGTAGCCGATGAACACGTAGGGTCGTGGTGGTCTATTGTTTGTCTGTGGAACGTCATCACCGTTGCCTCTGTTGCGATTTTTGTATTTCCTCCCATGCATCTCTGTTGGAATCTGGCAGCGTTGCCATTTCCCTTCGGTGTTTCCAAAATATTAATCATTATTATAGGAAAGCGAAACGCCGCAAATAAGTTAGTAGGTTGAGTTGACACACCTTTATAACAACTGATTGTCCGTGTAGTTGAGCCTAAGTTAGTGGTCCACAGAAAAGATGGCCACAAAACAAATCAACTACATGTGAAAAAACACTACATTTATGTGTAATGGTAGTCCGGATACATGCTAGTCATCGTGGTATCTCAATGTAAAGGTAAAACTTGTCTTACTAAAATCGGTTTTGAACGTTTTTAATGTTGAAACGCAAAACTTTTAAAGCATTCGCCTCCTACCTATGTTAAGAGGAGGTATCTGTACATATTGTGACGAAATGGAAGTAATCTGTATGTAAGCACCTGTTGGTAGTAAGGCGGTAGTCTGTGTTATCGCGGTGCCAACGAGTCTTCCCTTTAGATTCAGCATCGCGTTTTATGTAATCGTTAGAACGGCGAAGAGCTGAGGCACTTGGCTCCTACGTCTGCCATAAGGAGCCGTCGGTAGAAATTGACCAAATGTAGGTTTTCCGTACGTAAGCACCTCTTGGCGATAGGGCGGAGGTCTCTGCAATTGCGGTACCGACGCGTGTTTCCTTTACAATCCGTATCACGGTTTTTATTGTTGAGACAGAACTGCTGAGCTTGTCGGCTTCTGCGTCTGTTGTAAGGAGCCGTGAGTAGAGATTGTGACGAAATGGAGGTGTTCTGTGCATGGGGACCTCTTGGTAATAGGGCGGTAGTCTGTATCATCGCGGCAACGACGCGTCTCCCCTTTGCGATCCGATTCACGCTTTCTATTGTTAAGCAGATCTAATGAAACAGTCGCGTTTTGTCTTTGTCATGAGGAGCTGTCGAGTCAGATTGCGATGAAATGGAAGTATTGTGCATGTGAGCACCCCTTGGTAGTATGCCGGTAGTCTGTGTTATCGCAGCATCGACGCGTCTTTCATTTGTAATCCAATTCAGGTTTTCTATTGTTAAGACAGAACTGCTAAACTTGTCAGCTCCTACGTCTGCTGCAAGAAGCCGTGGGTGGGGATTGTAACAAAATGAAGTGTTCTGTAAGTGAGCACATCTTGGTAATAGGGCAGTAGTCAATATTAACTAGTCACCGACGCGTCTCTCCTTTACAAACCGCAACACAATTTTTATTGTTTAGACAGATCTGATAGGCGCTAATCCGTCATCGCGGCATTAACGAATCGCCAATTAATATTTGGTACGACGTTTTATATTGTTGAGAGGAATGATTGGTCATGCAGTCGCCTTTTGCGATGGTGATGATGTGCTGTTGGTGCAGAATGTGAGGAGTTGGAAGTATTGTGTATGTGGGCACGTCTTGAGAGTAGTAGGGCGGTAGTCTGTTGTCGCGGCACAGACGAAAATCTCCTTTATATTTGGTATGACGTTTTACATTGTTGAGACGTATGATTGGTCATGCAGTCGCCTATTGCGATGGTGATGAAGTGTTGTCGTTACGGATTGTAGGAGTTGTGAATTATTCATTATGCGGGCACCGTTTGGTAGTAGGGAGTTAGACTGTCATCGCTGCAACGCAGGGTTTCTTTTTTTACAAATACTCGTATTCTTTTCGCCTTCTTTTTATCGGTTACAACTCTTTTATTACAGATATTGACCTCTCGTTTGCTATTCTGTTTCAAAAATCTTTTTTTAGCACTCGCGGTTCGCGGCGTTTTCCTGGCTTATTTTGGGCGCTTTTTAAAAATCGATTTCTGGATTTTTGCGTTAATTACGAAAACCGCTTAGTCAGTTGATGTTTGCGTTTGTTCTGTCGAACTCTCTGGTCTGTTTGTGGCGCCCTGGATGCACATTTTGTGTGGCCATCTCTTGTTAACATCGCGGCTGCAATGCGGCGCTTCTTTTAAATCCGTTTTGAATCTTTAATTTTGAATGCTGCGTCTAGATTTACTTTTGACGTGCTCTCTACTCAGATAGTGATGAAACGGACACATTTTATAGCTGGGCACTTCTTGGCAATCGAGCGGCACTTTGTGTTGTCGCGTCACCAACGTGGCTCTCTTTTTGAATCCTTTTTAGGTTTTTAACTTTGAAACGGAGAACTGCTCGGCCTGTTGCCTCCTGTCTTGCTCTTGGTAATTCCCATGTAAGTTGGTGCCGGAATTGATGCAGTTTCTACCCGGGCAGCGCTTTTCAGTAGCGCGGTGGCGTGGTCATCATGGCAGCCACTTGGCTCTCTTTCATTCCGTTTTAAGTTTTATTAGTAAAAAGGAGAAGTGATGACTTAGTTGCCTCCTGTTTTTGCTGTGCGAATTTGTCGAGGCTTTCTCCAAATATTCGCGCCTTGGTGGTAGCGCTCTAGCCTAATTTTCAGCGTCTTAAACACTGCGCTTCTTTTCGATCGGTGCGTAATGGAATCGTTAATGGTTTTTAAATACCATTTTCATAATGAGAACTCCTCCGTGCTTTTGTGTCTCTCAATGGCTTATCACGGTCAGATTGCTGAGTTGACCTTTATTCTATGAGAGACCATCTAGGTGTGCTCGATGATTGTTGTGCCCCTTCAAATGCCACCGAGTTGCGCGATGGCTGTGTGTCGCTTTCCCACTTTGAAGAGTTGGTGCCACTGAGGGTTCTTAATTGGGAATCGCACAGTATTTGTTCACTCAGTCCGCCGCCAAATTCATAACTTGTGCACTGTGAAAAATCGCCCTGTATGACGGGCTTCTTTGCCGTGCGTCCGCACAGACAGCACGTGTTGAAGACGCGGACGATGTATCGCCTCAACCTTGTACGAATTCTTTTGCCAATTCCATGTGGTCCGTCCATTTCAATCTGAAATAAGTGAGGAAGTAGAGGATCCACAGGAGGAAAAAGCGATTAGATGTAGTAAAGTGAGTTGGCGGGTGTGTGGGTGAGTGAGTGGGTGAATGGGTGGGTGGACGATAAGGTGTTGGCGGAAAGTGGAGTTGAAATTAATAAGGCAACCAACTAGGCATGCAACGAGCAACGAAAGGAGATCTTACTTCACCCAGGATAGAACTGTCGACCTGGTAGACTAGAATGACAAGTTAGAGGAGAGGATGAGATGAATGTGTCTTCGCACTTCAATACACACAGTCAGACACACACACACACGCAGACGTTCCTACTTGCTTTGGTGGGAGACCGATGGAGGCGACCTTCTAAAAGGACGAAAACAAAGATAGGTAATGGCACACGCACACACACACACAAACTGGGGCAACGAAACAGACAGACAGACAGACAGACAGACAGGCACGCAGGCACAGATACATGGTGGAAAAGGAGCAGGTGATCTGTCTGTCGGGGCAGGAAGCGCATATTCTTACCCGTTAATGTAGAGCGTCAGGTGGAGGAATCCTCTAAAGAGAGAAGGAAAGAATTGGGCAGTGAGATGATGAGGTGGGAGTTGGGCGTGTCTACAAATTACGAAGTGGGAAGTAGGAGCAACGCGCTCACCTTCGCTCTCGAGGGGGTAAGTGGAGGAGGAGTAGGAGTAGGAGACAGAATTGAGGCGAAGTGGTGTGGGACAGACTACAACGACGGAAAGGAAGATAGGAATGGGGAATGAACGGCGATGCAGGCTAGGCTACGCTGAAATGAGATTTTGTTGTAGGCAAAGCGTGACTGAGTTAGATGCAGAATAGTCCATACTAGTCTGATGTAGGTTGCGAATCTTGGCACTATTGAATCATGTCATAATGAAGAGTGAGACTAGTGGGGCGATGAAGGAGACTTACAAAGAGGGCGTTGGCTGACAATGAGGTGGGAGGAGGATGAGGCTGAGGCGAATTGGGGCTGGGTTTGAAGAAGGGGAAGGCGAGCGCAGCGTAAGGAAGGCAGAGAAGCGACATTTTCTTGTGCCACTAAATTGGAAAAATAAAGACAAATGAATGAAATGAGAGGAGTACCAACTCCTCTGTTGTGGTTGAATTGAATGCGTAGAGCACAAACAATGAGACATCATGCAAGGTGCAATGCTTGGAAGCATATAGAACGTTGTAGTGGGAGACAACGGAGGCACTCACCGAAGGCGCGTTGCAGTGGGGCATGGGCAAGGGACGTAGGGAAGAGAGCTGCGGTCCCTCCATTCCGAAGACGTCGCCAGGCCTACTTATAATCTGAGTACCTTGATCCCTAGTGTCTGCGAGAAAGAAAGAGAAGACCTTAAGTTTCATGGTATGGAGTTGTGTGGGGTGGATTAGGTGGGTCAAAGTAGAGTGTTGGTGAGGTTGACTCCAACGGTAGCGCATAAGGCGCCTCTGAGGATGAGGTAGGCAAGATGGACGTGGTAGTCCTGTCCATGCTCTCCTTTCCTGCTTTATGCAAGCCTGCCATAATTCAGCCAAGGTGACCCAGTACAATCTAGTCAAGCCTGGTCCTGCATACCGTGCCACAGTGATTCTACAGTGGAATGTACATTTGAGCAAGTTATTATTACTATCTCAACAGGTTTCTCGCTGATGCTACTCATTAGGTGAATGTAAGGGCATGGAAGTGGCACAGCAAGCGTGGTGTGGGGTATGAGTTGATTAGAGAAATCGGCGACTCACCCCTAAAGATTACTATTACGTTAACGACGTTGCGTGTTTGACGCCTTTGTCTAGGCCTCCGCCTGGCAGAATTATTTCGTTGCATTGCTAAGCAACGCGAGTGTACGTCTGAAAGAGACAAAGAAGTGATTGAGAGAGGGGCAGAGAGGTGAGAAGCCGAGGGCATGAAATGGGAGAGGGTGGGGAAGGATAAAAGGGGATTGAAAATGGCCGCCGTAAGTTGACGATGCGCAGTGCCGTGGTGCAGTATTCTGCATTTCTCTTCCTCCTTCTCCTGTCTACTCCGGAACTGATTCACCTACCCACTCATCTAGCCATCTGAATGAGTAAAACTTGAAGAAATGGACCTGTTGATAGGAATTTCGACTTTTCAGTAGCATACTCGAAGAGGCTAAAGATAGTTTTCCTACCCATGTGGTTGACACTGGATATCAGATTTGATGAAAATGAAATGACGCACGCAAATGAAATAAGGAGGAGGAGGGGGAGGAGGATGGAACAAAGTTGGCACGAGGGGAGGAGAGGAGGAGAAACTGGCGGCATAACTTACCCCTACTTTCTACTGTAGGTATCTGTTTCGGCCTTTTGAGTTTTTCGGAATGGTAAGCCGGGCGGTTGGAACTGATACCGTGATGGCGAGGGTGGTGACAAACGTAAAAAACAACAGAAGACCGAATAGGAGGAAAAAACGAAGCGGAGGGGAGGCATTGATGGCCAACTGAATTAACGGGACGAATTCACGAAGAAAGATGAGTAGTAGTAGACAAAACAACGCGTTGACAACCATGTTCGACGCTGTTGTGCGATGGACCATTTCGAATCCCACACGTGTGAATCGATTAGCGGCACGTGTTGACGCGTGGTGTCTCTCAGGGCCGTCTGATGTTGGACTTAGGAGGCACCCGTTGTGGATGGTTTTGCGGGAGCAGACATTAATTGCCTTCGTGTCTTTTTACCTTGCTCTATTTCTCAGCAACATGGCCCATGGAAAGGCGGTGGAGGAGGATGAGACGGACCACCAATACCAATGTGTTTTGAATGAAATGCACTGCCCTGCCTGGTCTGCTTTCATTCAGCTTTTTATCCCTGTTGTTTCCTTTTTGAAGGACGACTTTCGGGCAGTTGGGGCAACGCGAGGTATGAATCTAGTGAAGACAGTGGCGACTAACTCCCATCGATTGGCATAGAGCTCGTGAGGGTGTGCTTTTGCTGCTTAATTCTAGTCGCATTCCTAGGTCAATTGCCGTGTTGCAGCAGGGAGGACAATGGCGGTGATTGCACCTCTCCAGTGGGGAGGAAGCAACATGATTGTTAAGCTAAAAGCCACGAAGGAATAGTTGGATGAGAGGCGAAGATAAGACGTTCACAGAAGAGAGGAAGTAGAGAAAGGGATGGATTCAGGCCATTGCTAGATGTTTCTGCGCAGCGCTGTTTCACTGCGTTCCTTATTACCAGTCCTCTTTCTTCCTTACTCTCCTGGATGCCTTCGCTTAGCTATTTCCCCGACCATGTACTCGAGTAAAGCATGTAGGAATGGACTTTGTGAAAGGAATATAAGTTTCCATCAATCGACAAACTCGGAGACGCTCTTCATGATTTACTTTGACAAGTGAAATGCACCATGTGCGACAATACTGGACCGACGGCGCATGTGAGTGAGGTTAGTGAGGAGGAGACGGTTAAGATGAAGTAGGGAAGGAGGGGAGGGTGGTGGCATAAGTTACTGCTATTTTTTTACAATTCCCATCTGCGTTGGCCCTTTGACGTCTTCTGAACTATGTAGTGGAAGGTTGGGAGTTCACAGAGAGATTGGGCGGGAGGCGGTGAAAAGCGTATGCGAGTGTGTGTGGTGGTTAGGTGTATAATTAATTCCTTATGACTGGGTCGGTGACACGATTTGCGAGATGGTTTTCTGAGGAGGCACACATCACCTGCCTCTGTGCTTTGCTTCAACATGCTCATTCGCCTACGTAAAACACCTTCTTTACCAGCCTCTTAGCCACTTTTCGCAGCGACATGCAATCTTAGCCAAGTCTTTAGCGAAACGCTTGTAGTAATTTGTCAAACTAAGGAAACTGCAGAGCTCTGTTTGGTTAGTTGGCGTTGGTCCAGATCTCGCTTGTTTTGTGCGGTCTTAGAGAACTGCTATTTAATCTGACCAAACTCTATGTCCCACGAAGTTTACGGAGCGTTGTGGCACTTTTGAGTCTGAACTACAAAGTACCTTCTAAAACTCATACTCAGCGACGAATATTCCTATTCTTTGCTTCTTAACCCCATGAAGAGGTTAATGATTCCAAGAAGTGGGAAATTCCCCAAAGTGCTGTCTGCTGAGCGGTCCTTTGCATGCATCCACCAAAATAAATCGCGGGGAATCTCAAGACACATTTGTAGTACTTTGTTTGTTGGAACTATCGGTTTCAGTCAAGGACACGAGGGTGACTGTACTGCCCTAGCTACGTGGGCTGGCCTCCGGGTCATGTCAGCAGCCTAATTCCCTCTGTCCGTTGAATGCATATATATATTCTACCCTAGCATTCTGCCTTCTTTTGCCTTCGAGGGAGCCTCGGGACGCTACACATTCGCAAAATTACCCACTAGTCTTTCCCAACATACACGCAGCTACAGCTTAAAAGAGCAAACTTATGTTTCCTTCGTCATAATTTGTGTTTTCCTACAATGATTGTTGTAGAACTTCAACGTTACCTCCGATTGTCTGGAATATAACTACCCTCTAGGGGTTGGCCCATCAATTCGTCTGTCGTCTTCTTTCCCAAGAATAAAGCGCGCATCCAGCAAAAATTGATCCTAAATGGTCGTCATAATTTAGTCACCGTCATGCTGTAAAATAATCGCTTAGACTAAGCATACACAGCCCATACCATTGTTTAATCAAATTAGGAAGTATAATTAAAAACATTACGAATCTGGCAATCCCCATTAAGAGCAAGCCACAATTTTATGCATGTATATGATAAATAAAACTTCTTCATATGCGATATTCACATATCTGCGAAAAGCAAATATTTTGCCGTAACTATTGCTTACAACCTCTGAATTCTGGCTTATGCTCAGCTAACATTAGCACGTGCAGATTATAAGAACTAGGCGCAAAAATATTATAGCAAATGAACTCCTTCAAGCGCTTTTTCAAAAAGTATATGGCTTTAATTTGTTGGTTTGTTATTAAAAGTAAACCTTATTGTCAAACGAAGCGCGGATTCAAAAGGTGGGAAATTGTTTTTTAGCAGAGGTGTGGATGGAATGCGGAAACCAGCAGGTAGTGCTCTCCTGCGGGGCCGAAAGAAGGCCATAGTGCAAAATACTGATGATCTAGCGCTACCTGCTGGTAATATGATGGCCATCGATTCATCTACAAACCACAACTGCTGCAGCTCCTACAATGCAACTTTGAAGTAATAATCGGCCTGAAAGCCCTTGCGCCAACCATCACTTCACGTGCATATTCATCAATGCAAACGCTCAATAACACTCTAATTTTAACATCAAAACAGCTTCAGTGCCATCTCCCATTCCACCGTATGGCACTTAACTGCCTCGTTTCAAATAACGAGCCAGACGTTTCTGACACCATTCAAGTGCACATATCCTACACCACGTGTCAGACTCTGGATAGCTTTGTTACCCTGCGTCAACATTACGACTCAGATAAAAGACATTCACCATAGCCTGTCACTCACAATGCCCGAAATCCTGCACAAGTAATGCAGGCGCGAAGTGGAAAAGACTTGAGATCTCCGGTGTACCCCATCCGAGGGAAAGACACCGTCCAGAGATTGGCACAAAGACTCAATGTGTCCAGTTTTCGAAGTTGTGAGACAGTATAGGATAGGCAGTGAAGCCGATTATTCTACAGCTGAAGATTCCTAAGCTTCTTCACCCACAAAGGTGACTGCCTAAATGCACCAGGAAGGAGGCCAGGTACCCATTTCGTATCGCCCACTGATAAAGCCTACCCGTCAATATTAGCATATATTACGGTGCCCTGATTGCTCGCTCAAAGAAAACTTCCCCGATCCTCCCAATTCCGACAGTCTTTCGGCAGTCAAGCGATTCCGTTTTACGACAAGTCTCTCAGACCGGAGCAGAGTCCTTCAATACACTCGACCGAGAATCCATCTTACTTGAATTCAGGCCGAGGCGAGTCCGATATCGCGATATGCGATTGTCAAATCGCTGAAGCTCAGCATTCCTTTTGTCAGGGTCTCAAGGCAAAGTGGAAGCGGTTCTGCATAGAGTAACCTCTCCGGTTCTCATTTACAAATTGACCGACACTTGACATCAGCAGAACTCAAGTCAATGTGATTGCATACCTTGGGGAGTCCAACACCCTAAACAGCAAGCACCGTACGTCAATGCTTTGTCAATTTCTAGAAGCACGCTGCAAAGAAACACAGCTGATGAGCCAAAACCAGCCTAATCGAACATACAGTGGCTCAAAATGACCAGTAATTTATTTTAAAAAAACGAGGTCATGAGCAGGATCAGAAAGAACGATGGTGAATCTTCCCAGGCTCGCAAACCTACCATACACTTCCACAATGATCTCCTTAAGCCAGAATCATTAACAATAAAACCAAGTGCCTGCAAACTTAACACTCATTTACTCGACAAACAATAAAACCATGCGAGGAGCAGGGCCATAAACAACAACGTCGGTTATCCATCTGACGAGTTGGATGGGCAGCAAACTGATTCGCACCTAATGCAATTGGTTGACTACGCAACACTCGTCCACCGAGCCGTGATAGCACTCAATTTAGCAATGTATTCAAACAAAGGTGGGCAATTATTCGCACTAATCAACAGCCTACGTTATGTAAATCCAGCTATCTGCAAAAATTAATTCAATTCAAGAGGCACCTGAACAAGTGCAAATCCACATTACCAAATTATCAGGACATTTGAATGGTTCACGCATTACATCCAAACCTCTGCCAAAAAACCAAATTTTTTCCACCTTTTGAATTTCTCGCTTTATTTGGCAATAAGGTTTACTTATAATAACAAATGAAGCCATCAAATTAAAGCCATATACTTTTATAAAAAGCTCCTGAAGGTATTCATTCTGCCATTATATTATCTTCATGCCTAATTCTTTTAATGTGCACGTGCTAATGTTAACTGCGTATAAGCAAAATATTTGCTTTTTGCGGGTATGTGAATATCGCATATGAAGAAGTTATATTTATCAAAAACATGCATATCTGAAAACGTGAATTTGCATGAAAGTGTGGCTTGCGGTTAATGGGAGTTGCTAGATTCGTACTTGTGGTTTTTTGTTTGCTGGAACTCATGGTTTCGGCCAAGGTCACAGGGGTGACCGTACTGCCCTAGCTGCGTGAACTGGCCTTCGGGCCATGCCAGCAGCCTATTTCCCTCTGTTCGCTGAATATAGATATTCTACCCTAGCATTCTGCCTTCTTTTGCCTTTGAGGGAGTCTCGGGACGCTACAGTGTGTGCACAGTCTGGGCGATTATTTTGCGGTATGACGGTGATCTCAAATTATCACGACTTTTGAGGATCAATTTTTGCTGGATGCGCGTTTTATGCTTGAGAAAGAAGACGACAGCCGAATTGATGGACTAACCAATAAGAGGTAACATTGAAGATCTATAGCAATTATTGTAGGAAAACACAAATTACGACGAGGGAAATATAAGTTTGCTCTTTTAAGCTGTAACTGCGTGTATGTTGGGAAAGACTAGCGTGGTTACATGCAAAGGACCGTTCAGCAGACAGCACTTTGGAGAACTTCCCACTTTGTGGAATCATTAACCCCTTCATGGGGTTAAGAAGCAAAGAATAGGAATGTTTGTCGCTAAGTATGAGTCTTAAAAGATACGAAGTAGTCCAGACTCCAAAGTGCTACAACGCTCCGTAAACTTCGTGGGACATAGAGTTTGGTCAGATTAAATAGCAGTTCTCTAAGACCGCACAAAACAAGCGAGATCTGGACCAACGCCAACTAACCAAACAGAGCTCTGCAGTTTCCTTAGTTTGACAAATTACTACAAGCGTTTCGCTAAAGACTTGGCTAAGGTTGCTTGTCGCTGCGAAAAGTGGCTAAGAGGCTGGTAAAGAAGCAAAGCACAGAGGCAGGTGATGTGTGCCTCCTCAGAAAACCATCTCGCAAATCGTGTCACCGACCCAGTCATAAGGGATTAATTATACACCTAACCACCACACACACTCGCATACGCTTTTCACCGCCTCCCGCCCAATCTCTATGTGAACTCCCAACCTTCCACTACATAGTTCAGAAGGCGTCAAAGGGCCAACGCAGATGGGAATCGTAAAAAAATAGCAGTAACTTATGCCACCACCCTCCCCTCCTTCCCTACTTCATCTTAACCGTCTCCTCCTCACTAACCTCACTCACATGCGCCGTCGGTCCAGTATTGTCGCAACTAGTGCATTTCACTTGTCAAAGTAAATCATGAAGAGCGTCTCCGAGTTTGTCGATTGATGGAAACTTATATTCCTTTCACAAAGTCCATTCCTACATGCTTTACTCGAGTACATGGTCGGGGAAATGGCTAAACGAAGGCATCCAGGGGAGTAAGGAAGAAAGAGGACTGGTAATAAGGAACGCAGTGAAACAGCGCTGCGCAGAAACATCTAGCAATGGCCTGAATCCATCCCTTTCTCTACTTCCTCTCTTCTGTGAACGTCTTATCTTCGCCTCTCATCCAACTATTCCTTCGTGGCTTTTAGCTTAACAATCATGTTGCTTCCTCCCCACTGGAGAGGTGCAATCACCGCCATTGTCCTCCCTGCTGCAACACGGCAATTGACCTAGGAATGCGACTAGAATTAAGCAGCAAAAGCACACCCTCACGAGCTCTATGCCAATCGATGGGAGTTAGTCGCCACTGTCTTCACTAGATTCATACCTCGCGTTGCCCCAACTGCCCGAAAGTCGTCCTTCAAAAAGGAAACAACAGGGATAAAAAGCTGAATGAAAGCAGACCAGGCAGGGCAGTGCATTTCATTCAAAACACATTGGTATTGGTGGTCCGTCTCATCCTCCTCCACCGCCTTTCCATGGGCCATGTTGCTGAGAAATAGAGCAAGGTAAAAAGACACGAAGGCAATTAATGTCTGCTCCCACAAAACCATCCACAACGGGTGCCTCCTAAGTCCAACATCAGACGGCCCTGAGAGACACCACGCGTCAACACGTGCCGCTAATCGATTCACACGTGTGGGATTCGAAATGGTCCATCGCACAACAGCGTCGAACATGGTTGTCAACGCGTTGTTTTGTCTACTACTACTCATCTTTCTTCGTGAATTCGTCCCGTTAATTCAGTTGGCCATCAATGCCTCCCCTCCGCTTCGTTTTTTCCTCCTATTCGGTCTTCTGTTGTTTTTTACGTTTGTCACCACCCTCGCCATCACGGTATCAGTTCCAACCGCCCGGCTTACCATTCCGAAAAACTCAAAAGGCCGAAACAGATACCTACAGTAGAAAGTAGGGGTAAGTTATGCCGCCAGTTTCTCCTCCTCTCCTCCCCTCGTGCCAACTTTGTTCCATCCTCCTCCCCCTCCTCATTATTTAATTTGCGTGCGTCATTTCATTTTCATCAAAACTGATATCCAGTGTCAACCACATGGGTAGGAAAACTATCTTTAGCCTCTTCGAGTATGCTACTGAAAAGTCGAAATTCCTATCAACAGGTCCATTTCTTCAAGTTTTACTCATTCAGATGGCTAGATGAGTGGGTAGGTGAATCAGTTCCGGAGTAGACAGGAGAAGGAGGAAGAGAAATGCAGAATACTGCACCACGGCACTGCGCATCGTCAACTTACGGCGGCCATTTTCAATCCCCTTTTATCCTTCCCCACCCTCTCCCATTTCATGCCCTCGGCTTCTCACCTCTCTGCCCCTCTCTCAATCACTTCTTTGTCTCTTTCAGACGTACACTCGCGTTGCTTAGCAATGCAACGAAATAATTCTGCCAGGCGGAGGCCTAGACAAAGGCGTCAAACACGCAACGTCGTTAACGTAATAGTAATCTTTAGGGGTGAGTCGCCGATTTCTCTAATCAACTCATACCCCACACCACGCTTGCTGTGCCACTTCCATGCCCTTACATTCACCTAATGAGTAGCATCAGCGAGAAACCTGTTGAGATAGTAATAATAACTTGCTCAAATGTACATTCCACTGTAGAATCACTGTGGCACGGTATGCAGGACCAGGCTTGACTAGATTGTACTGGGTCACCTTGGCTGAATTATGGCAGGCTTGCATAAAGCAGGAAAGGAGAGCATGGACAGGACTACCACGTCCATCTTGCCTACCTCATCCTCAGAGGCGCCTTATGCGCTACCGTTGGAGTCAACCTCACCAACACTCTACTTTGACCCACCTAATCCACCCCACACAACTCCATACCATGAAACTTAAGGTCTTCTCTTTCTTTCTCGCAGACACTAGGGATCAAGGTACTCAGATTATAAGTAGGCCTGGCGACGTCTTCGGAATGGAGGGACCGCAGCTCTCTTCCCTACGTCCCTTGCCCATGCCCCACTGCAACGCGCCTTCGGTGAGTGCCTCCGTTGTCTCCCACTACAACGTTCTATATGCTTCCAAGCATTGCACCTTGCATGATGTCTCATTGTTTGTGCTCTACGCATTCAATTCAACCACAACAGAGGAGTTGGTACTCCTCTCATTTCATTCATTTGTCTTTATTTTTCCAATTTAGTGGCACAAGAAAATGTCGCTTCTCTGCCTTCCTTACGCTGCGCTCGCCTTCCCCTTCTTCAAACCCAGCCCCAATTCGCCTCAGCCTCATCCTCCTCCCACCTCATTGTCAGCCAACGCCCTCTTTGTAAGTCTCCTTCATCGCCCCACTAGTCTCACTCTTCATTATGACATGATTCAATAGTGCCAAGATTCGCAACCTACATCAGACTAGTATGGACTATTCTGCATCTAACTCAGTCACGCTTTGCCTACAACAAAATCTCATTTCAGCGTAGCCTAGCCTGCATCGCCGTTCATTCCCCATTCCTATCTTCCTTTCCGTCGTTGTAGTCTGTCCCACACCACTTCGCCTCAATTCTGTCTCCTACTCCTACTCCTCCTCCACTTACCCCCTCGAGAGCGAAGGTGAGCGCGTTGCTCCTACTTCCCACTTCGTAATTTGTAGACACGCCCAACTCCCACCTCATCATCTCACTGCCCAATTCTTTCCTTCTCTCTTTAGAGGATTCCTCCACCTGACGCTCTACATTAACGGGTAAGAATATGCGCTTCCTGCCCCGACAGACAGATCACCTGCTCCTTTTCCACCATGTATCTGTGCCTGCGTGCCTGTCTGTCTGTCTGTCTGTCTGTCTGTTTCGTTGCCCCAGTTTGTGTGTGTGTGTGCGTGTGCCATTACCTATCTTTGTTTTCGTCCTTTTAGAAGGTCGCCTCCATCGGTCTCCCACCAAAGCAAGTAGGAACGTCTGCGTGTGTGTGTGTGTCTGACTGTGTGTATTGAAGTGCGAAGACACATTCATCGCATCCTCTCCTCTAACTTGTCATTCTAGTCTGCCAAGTCGACAGTTCTATTCTGGGTGAAGTAAGATCTCCTTTCGTTGCTCGTTGCATGCCTAGTTGGTTGCCTTATTAATTTCAACTCCACTTTCCGCCAACACCTTATCGTCCACCCACCCATTCACCCACTCACTCACCCACACACCCGCCAACTCACTTTACTACATCTAATCGCTTTTTCCTCCTGTGAGTCCTCTACTTCCTCACTTATTTCAGATTGAAATGGACGGACCACATGGAATTGGCAAAAGAATTCGTACAAGGTTGAGGCGATACATCGTCCGCGTCTTCAACACGTGCTGTCTGTGCGGACGCACAGCAAAGAAGCCTGTCATACAGGGCGATTTTTCACAGTGCACAAGTTATGAATTTGGCGGCGGACTGAGTGAACAAATACTGTGCGATTCCCAATTAAGAACCCTCAGTGGCACCAACTCTTCAAAGTGGGAAAGCGACACACAGCCATCGCGCAACTCGGTGGCATTTGAAGGGGCACAACAATCATCGAGCACACCTAGATGGTCTCTCATAGAATAAAGGTCAACTCAGCAATCTGACCGTGATAAGCCATTGAGAGACACAAAAGCACGGAGGAGTTCTCATTATGAAAATGGTATTTAAAAACAGACATCAAAGAAGCGCCGAAGTGGCGATTTCAAACCATTAACGATTCCATTACGCACCGATCGAAAAGAAGCGCAGTGTTGAAGACGCTGAAAACTAGGCTAGAGCGCTACCACCAAGGCGCGAATATTTGGAGAATGCCTCGACAAATTCGCACAGCAAAAACAGGAGGCAACTAAGTCATCACTTCTCCTTTTTACTAATAAAACTCAAAACGGAATGAAAGAGAGCCAAGTGGCTGCCATGATGACCACGCCACCGCGCTACTGAAAAGCGCTGCCCGGGTAGAAACTGCATCAATTCCGGCACCAACTTACATGGGAATTACCAAGAGCAAGACAGGAGGCAACAGGCCGAGCAGTTCTCCGTTTCAAAGTTAAAAACCTAAAAAGGATTCAAAAAGAGAGCCACGTTGGTGACGCGACAACACAAAGTGCCGCTCGATTACCAAGAAGTGCCCAGATATAAAATGTGTCCGTTTCATCACTATCTGAGTAGAGAGCACGTCAAAAGTAAATCTAGACGCAGCATTCAAAATTAAAGATTCAAAACGGATTTAAAAGAAGCGCCGCATTGCAGCCGCGATGTTAACAAGAGATGGCCACACAAAATGTGCATCCAGGGCGCCACAAACAGACCAGAGTGTTCGACAGATCAAACGCGAACATCAACTGACTAAGCGGTTTTCGTAATTAACGCACAAATCCAGAAATCGATTTTTAAAAAGCGCCCAAAATAAGCCAGGAAAACGCCGCGAACCGCGAGTGCTAAAAAAGATTTTTGAAACAGAATAGAAAACGAGAGGTCAATATCTGTAAAAAAAGAGTTGTAACCGATAAAAAGAAGGCGAAAAGAGTACGAGTATTTGTAAAAAAAGAAACTTTGCGTTGCAGCGATGACAGTCTAACTCCCTACTACCAAACGGTGCCCGCATAATGAATAATTCACAACTCCTACAATCCGTAACGACAACACTTCATCACCATCGCAATAGGCGACTGCATGACCAATCATACGTCTCAACAATGTAAAACGTCATACCAAATATAAAGGAGATTTTCGTCTGTGCCGCGACAACAGACTACCGCCCTACTACTCTCAAGACGTGCCCACATACACAATACTTCCAACTCCTCACATTCTGCACCAACAGCACATCATCACCATCGCAAAAGGCGACTGCATGACCAATCATTCCTCTCAACAATATAAAACGTCGTACCAAATATTAATTGGCGATTCGTTAATGCCGCGATGACGGATTAGCGCCTATCAGATCTGTCTAAACAATAAAAATTGTGTTGCGGTTTGTAAAGGAGAGACGCGTCGGTGACTAGTTAATATTGACTACTGCCCTATTACCAAGATGTGCTCACTTACAGAACACTTCATTTTGTCACAATCCCCACCCACGGCTTCTTGCAGCAGACGTAGGAGCTGACAAGTTTAGCAGTTCTGTCTTAACAATAGAAAACCTGAATTGGATTACAAATGAAAGACGCGTCGATGCTGCGATAACACAGACTACCGGCATACTACCAAGGGGTGCTCACATGCACAATACTTCCATTTCATCGCAATCTGACTCGACAGCTCCTCATGACAAAGACAAAACGCGACTGTTTCATTAGATCTGCTTAACAATAAAAAGCGTGAATCGGATCGCAAATTGGAGACGCGTCGTTGCCGCGATGATACAGACTACCGCCCTATTACCAAGAGGTCCCCATGCACAGAACACCTCCATTTCGTCACAATCTCTACTCACGGCTCCTTACAACAGACGCAGAAGCCGACAAGCTCAGCAGTTCTGTCTCAACAATAAAAACCGTGATACGGATTGTAAAGGAAACACGCGTCGGTACCGCAATTACAGAGACCTCCGCCCTATCGCCAAGAGGTGCTTACGTACGGAAAACCTACATTTGGTCAATTTCTACCGACGGCTCCTTACGACAGACGTAGGAGCCAAGTGCCTCAGCTCTTCGCCGTTCTAACGATTACATAAAACGTGATGCTGAATCTAAAGGGAAGACTCGTTGGCACCGCGATAACACAGACTACCGCCTTACTACCAACAGGTGCTTACATACAGATTACTTCCATTTCGTCACAATATGTACAGATACCTCCTCTTAACATAGGTAGGAGGCGAATGCTTTAAAAGTTTTGCGTTTCAACATTAAAAACGTTCAAAACCGATTTTAGTAAGACAAGTTTTACCTTTACATTGAGATACCACGATGACTAGCATGTATCCGGACTACCATTACACATAAATGTAGTGTTTTTTCACATGTAGTTGATTTGTTTTGTGGCCATCTTTTCTGTGGACTACTAACTTAGGCTCAACTACACGGACAATCAGTTGTTATAAAGGTGTGTCAACTCAACCTACTAACTTATTTGCGACGTTTCGCTTTACTATATTAATGATTAATATTTTGGAAACACCGAAGGGAAATGGCAACGCTACCAGATTCCAACAGAGATGCATGGAAGGAAATACAAAAATCGCAACAGAGGCAACGGTGATGACGTTCCACAGACAAACAATAGACCACCACGACCCTACGTGTTCATCGGCTACCTCGTGTCCAATGCAAGCAACATCCGTCTAAAATGGCCAGTAAACTACCACTTTATATAGTACGTTACAGAAAACGGATGAACCCTCAAAACATGACTTTACAAACCCTCTATTCAACGGCTTCACCACAGCTTAGATGTTCCATTGTTTTTTCATCAAAAGCTCATTTGCATAAAATAACTGCAATTATTCACCAAGAACACTCCTACGTATGTTTCACGGCTCCAACCTCACCCGATATACTTATGGCACTTCACTTCAGCCAATTATAAGAAACAAATAAGGAAAACGCGTTCGAGAGACGACATTAGGCCACTCTGCATTAATCAGCGCATCAAATGCATGCAACGTTGGTAAGAAAATAGTGAACACTTACTGTACCTCCTACAAGGCAACAGAATCACCAATACCTCAGCTGCACTCGCGCCTGAGAAAAGAGACGAGGAAAGAATCCATCTCGTGACACCTGCAGTCTTACCAAGGACGCAACACCGCGAGCGTTCGCCTTCACTGCATTTCTCCGCCTCATCCAAGGAGTGCTAAATTAATCACACCTTATCAAATTGTGCAGCAAGCTTTATGATGAAGGAGTGCTAAGTCTTTTGGCGCACCAACGACTGTACAGCGAAGGAGGGGCATTGATCATATCCTTTACAACTGAAAAATGGCGTGTAGTAGTATTTTTGGGAGCGGATAAATTATGTCCATATGCGAAAATCATCCCAACTTACCACCTGCTGCTGGAGGCATGTAAGCTACCCAAAAGATGTCAGATCTCTGCATAAAAACCCCCTAATGACATCACGGACCTTTATTAAAGCATTAATTTATTAATCTAGCATTCTCGAGTCCAAGTTACTTCGCATCTCCTCTCATCTACGCCTAAATCTTACGGTGTCAATTCAGCAATGCGCTAGAGACGAAAATTCGGGGTAGAGGTGTACACCATACAAACGCTGCACTCTCTGTTTACGGTCTCCTCGAATCTACTTTGCAATTGCCTCTATAATCGCCACAAAAGCAAGAAAGTTGTCTCTGACTTGTCTGAAATGGTTCGACTGCTCTCAAGCGGCAGACCCACCGACTCCATATGCAATTCATTGCCCACAAATGCAGCAATTGTATCCAGTAATGGGAAAGTCGGACCCCTCACCTTTCAGCATGACTGAAAAACAACTTTAAACAGGCGGGATCAGCAGGGACCACTCCAGTGTCAAATGCGCTTAAGCATCTAATTAAATGAGTTAATGGAACCTGAGTATTCCACCACGAACACTGCACGAACCACGAATTCAGCAAGCCTCAAAAGTCGCTATTCACACTTTCATGCCAATAATAAAGGGTCCCTTATTCATACGCATAAAATACGTCAAAATTTACAAACAAGGATACTCACACACCTGGACTCGTTAGCGCGAACCGCACACCACGCACAGCCTCCATCACATCAAAGCCGCTGGATGCATAAAACGGGCTTTAATTACGATGAAATAAATGGTTATTGCAGGAACTGCTACTGAAATCAATAATCACAGCAAAAAATTTTATTTTTAAACTTTAACAAATATTTTTCAAAGCATTTGTTAGGCAATCAGCAGAGCGATACAGTTCAAATGATTTTTATGCCACAAGCAGTTTCCGTGTGAGTCCTTCTCTAAACTACCCATTACTAACTAATGACCTAAGTGCAAAGGTTGACTTCTTGTAACTTTAACAAATTATTTTTAATTGGTGCTATAATGGTGACATGTTTGCTGTACCGGCAGAGTCAAATCTCGCCTTTATTTAGTATGACGATTTATCTTATTGAAAGGGACGATTGGTAATGCAGTCGCCTTTTGTGATCGTGATGAGGTGCTGTCCGTAGAGATTGTGAGGAGTTATAAGCATTCTGTATGTGGGCACCTCTTGAAAGTAGTAGGACGGTAGTTTGTTGTACCGGCACCGATGAATCTTTGCTTTACATTAGATATGACGTTTTATCTTGTTGAGAGGGTGGATTAATCATGAAGTATCCTTTTGCGATCGTGATGAGGTGCTATCGGTAGAGGTTGTGAGGAGTTGGAAGTATTCTGCATGTGGGCACCTCTTGAGAGTGGTAGGGCGGTAGTCTGTTGTCGCAGCACCGACGAATCTCTCCTTTTATTTGGTATGACGTTTTATATTGTTGAGAGGGAGGATTAATCATTCAGTCGCCTATTGCGATGATGATGAGTTGCTGTCGGTAGAGATTGTGAGGAGTTGAAAGTATTCTGTATGTGGCACCGGACTCTGACGGCTGTAGTGGCTACGGTGGCGGCGGCCATGGTTATGTGGTTGTTGGAGTGCGTGAGGGGCTGCGCGCTGTGGGCGGTAGACAACCAGTGGAGCACCACATCCTTGCTATACTCATGTAAGCATCTCCTCTAAATTCATCTGATGAGTGTGGATGAGGATGCCATCAACGGATCTGCTAGCATCCATTTGTTCGTCCATTATCCACCTTTTCAGGGGATCAAATAAGCAAAGGTATAATTTTAGCCATCAAGTATTTTGAGATTGTATTAGCCTACCTTTTGTACCCTTTGGTGATTACGAGCGTTTCAAGCTTCGTGAACTTCTTGGTCTTGCTGACGTTGAGTTTTAGCTGTGATCGATGGCCAGACTCTATCTTCGATTCAAACGTCCACACATTGAGGTCCCGTTGTGTTTATCGACTCAAATCGCGGGTTTCGCTTGCTGTTGGTATTCTCTTTTTCTCGTCATTAGCTTGGCGTGTTCTTTAATAGCGATGGCAAAAGTCCCTGGTGAGGCCATTTTGCAGCACCAGACAGAGCCTTATGCATGTTGGTAGAATTTGCTTCGTGACTTCAATGCAGCAAACTTGGAATGCCGATGGTGGGTAAAAAGCCAGCACTTTGAATTGTGAATCATGCGGTCACCACGGCAAAGATGAAAGTGAGGTGGGATATTTTTCTTTCAACCCGTCTTCTTTGCTTTGAGCTTCTTGAAGGATTTTGAAGAGTCATAGGCAATTGTACCATCTGATCGTCGTTTACTTCTGATAATGACGAAGAAATTTTCCTCTTTTCCTCTTCTTACACATCTTTACACTATATAGTTGTCTTTTTCGCAGCTCTTTGTAGCAACAGCAGCAGTACGGGTAGCCTCCATTTTTAGTACAAGCAATCAGTAGATATTTCGTGGTGGCATGTCTATGTCGCTTGCATGAAGGATGGTGGAATGAAGTGCTCAAAATACTCATGCCGTGATCTCAGTCACCCAGATATATGGGAAAGTCTGGCATTTGCTCATTCATTCTATCACATTGACAACTAGCATACGTGTTGGCCACCCGCGGTTTGTGCTGCTTAAATTCAGGTAAGGCATGCGAGCAAAAGGCTGATTTGAGGTGTCAGAAAGGTATGTATAGTAAATCACTCTTCCATTTCGAGCATACAACGCTGAATTTTTGTTCGTCGTTTGTTTTTGAGATCAAAATCATGCCTCAATCACCATGCACTGAATTCGCTTGCAAAGATTTCTTGCGCTATTTGCCAAACTTGCTTGCGATGGTGCAGACTCGTCGCAAGAAAAGTGGGATTCAAACACTGCACTTATGAGTTTGCCGTATGTACCATGCGGGAATTTTCCGATAACCGAGGCGTCAGGTATTTCCTCAACACCGGTGTTGGCAGACGTGAAGGCTGGCAAATATCTATTGAGGTACCGCCACCAACACCACCACCGTCACCAGCATTACTACCAATGTCTCCAATGCCACCTGTCCGTTGGTGGTCAAGCCTGCACTTAAGAACGCAATCTGCACAGGAAAGGGATTAAATGGACAGTTACTGCGTTGCTAAACATAACACTTGACACTCGCTCATCCAAATGAACCTAATCTACAATAGAAGGCAACGTATGGTGAAATATGATGACTCTGGAAAGGGAGGTTTGCAGACCTACGTCAATGTCCGCGACGTGATCGACGAAAAAGTCTCACCTACCAGTACCAGATTGAAGAAGAGCCACCTATGTCAGTGTCACCGTGCAAAAATGTCGCAGATCCCTTCCTGTCCCACGCATCGGTAGAATGAAGTCGAAAAGGGTTCATCATGAAAGTACTGACAAATCCTGCATTCATTAGGACATCCGACATTGACAAACGAGTGACTTTGAGATGAGCATTGCTTCAGACAAGGTAGATGATCGGTCCCAACATGCGCTCAAAAGATACAATGAACGCACGATGCAACCATGTACAGTACGGCGGGTACCTCTGGTACAAATGAATGAGTGTTTTACAGATGGCGATGGATATAAGGACGGATAAGTCAGAGTGAGTGAATGCTACTACAAAAAGTCAAAGAATAAAAATAAAAGCATTTACAATTAAGAGATTAAAATGAAGGAATTAGAACATAAAACAATCGCAATCAGGATCAATAAATAAAGGAATCCTAAACAGTAATGATGGCTGATTAGGACAACGAATGTGAATGATTGCTACGAAAATTCCGTCCAAACAAATGGATGCTAGCGGATCCATTGATGGTTTTGTCATCCACACTCATCAGATGAAGTTGGAGGATATGCTTACATGAGTACAGCAAGGATGTGGTGCTCCACTGGTTGTCTACCGCTCACAGCGCGCAGCCTCTCACGCATTCCAACAACCACATAACCATCGGCGCCGCCGCCACCGCCGTCGCCACCACCACCGTCACAGGCAAGTGACTTGACCGCCACCCGAACGGCATGCAGTTGCAGCCTCGCCCACAACAGCTCCACACGCATCGGAGGCACCAGCACCGGCGAAGTCTTATGCAGCCGACCCAGCTCCTCTATCGTCGCCCGTTGTTGCTGACCTACTGGCTGCACCTATCAGGCAGTGAGCACTACTAATACATCATGAGTAGGGACTAATAAGCTTACATCACAGAACACCAAAACAATGCTCAGCCACAAACCCACTATATAAAACCGCCATCACTCACATATTTGGAACCTCATCTCAGTGGCATCTTTGTACGGTCGCATCAATTCTGCCACTAGATCACCAATCCTCTGTATTTGCACACATGTTCCATTTAGCTGCATGGTTTGTTTGGCCTTTAGGAGGAATCACGTGATCCAGTGCGGTAGCAGAACCACAGCCCACCTTCAAGCACTTGTAGTCCTACACCCCTACCTCACCCCGTTGCCTCTGTACTCTTACCTCCCTAACTTTTGCACTGAGGTTCAAGTGCACAACCCACTTCAAAGTTCACTGGACACGTGAATGTGCCACCGACTAACATCAAAAGGCAGCCGCACAATTTAGCCTTCCGTATTTCATCTTCTCAGTCACTATATTTATTTTTAGATTGCTTCCTTATAGTTCCGTAACAAATAATATGCTCATGAATGCTAAATGTCCATTTCTGTCCGAATTTTAAATTAAAACGATTACATATTTGAGTTTCGCTTAACAGGCGGACCTATTCTAGTACCCGCATTGCAGCGGCAAATGAGGGTTCCGGTTCACCACACTGACTCCTTAACAGACAAAGAAGAGCCTCAAACGCTGCTGAACGTGGTCGATTTGCCAGTGTTGATGGCTTTAGCAGAGGAGTGCATTCCTGTCAGCTCATTGCGTACTTCCACAATTAGTGAGCTCTCGCGAGTGATGAGTTGGACAATGTTCCACATCATGAAGTCATCAGAAACAAAGATGCATCAACACAAAATACCCATTTCGACAACGATACCAGTAAAGCAAATGAATCCTTTGACTCTTTGTGCATTTAGGTACCGTCCTAAGCCTCTGGCCTATGGTACTATATGCATGTTAGCAGTACATCTTCCATACCGGTACGCCCTGTCATTTCGTCAAGGATGTCTTCAATCGCCACACTGCACTACGCTACACAGATCTCCAACTCTATCCCTACACCTACCAATATTGCTACTTGGCAGGCGTCATCCCCTCGACGTAGGCGTTGGCGTACGCTCGAATTGCAGCAAATGACCAAACCGTTCAAAGTCTCCGAGATTCACAACGGGACTCTCCTTGACCACATCAATCACAACTGCTATTTATGCGTCTTGGGAAGTAAGTCATCCAATCATCGCAATCCTTTATGTGTGGTGACAGGCCTGAGACAAGAAATGAGCATGGCACTATTCGAGTGATTGAATGCTACGAACACAGCTGCATCACCTTCGCCTTGTCTTGCGCATATTCGAGCAAGTTGTTAGAAGTCAAAACAAACTGTTCAAATGCATTAGTAAACGGTGATGTGGCCTCTGTGCTAACACGAAATTTACTCATCCTCCCATGTCTTGTTACTCAGTGTCCAGTAAGGCAGTTCCTTCCTGGCTGCAATCCTCGCACTCTCAGTTCCACTCCCTAGTCTTCAAGCGCCATAAAGCAGAAAATATTTGTAAAACAAAGGACAAGAACCGTAGCCAATGAATAGGATTGAGGCCATCCGTAATTCACATCATTTCTTGTGGCGAGCCTGAAGCGGTCAGTAATTGTAAGCATGAGCTAGTAAGTTGTTCCATAGCGAATGGAATTCGAATTTGTGTTATAACACGATTTGAGAATATCACTGATCTTCACCGCAAGCGCCATGCTTCGGAGAAAAAGATGGAAAAGGCTGGGGCCCTTTCCAATAGATGCTTGATGCCTTCGAAAGTAACATAAGCTCCCCACTCTTGTGCTCACGAGTATATTCCTACACAGTCAGACCTGCTTCAGGAATGACGTAAGTATCACCTCAACCAATCTGACTGTGACACTGGCGGTATCAAGTGACAGCAAAGGAGGATGAATGCTGATCAACAAATGGTCAATGTGTTAATGCAGCAGTAGCGGGCAAGTGCCGAGACATGAATAAATCAAAACAACCTACTTTTGCTACTTCAAATCTTGAACATGTAGCTTCATTTCCAAAGGAATTATAGATGATATCTATGACCTTCACAATAGCACCTTCTAGAAACAACAACAGGGGGTGCACCTGGCGGTGCAAGGTCCTTCATCAAAGGCTGTAATACTGCTAATATTTGACAATTTAAAGAAGGAAAGAGCACTGGGATGGAATACACTCTCACTGACAAGAGCGGGTATGGGTAGTGAGGGCATCAACCTGTTTGGCAGCAAAGGCAAGGGAGCCTTTAAATGAACAATTCTACACTAGCCTAGACGATGCGTAACACAAAACGCATGATCAGTCTGGTAACAATCCATATCTGCATATAGTACCATTTCTCAGCACCTCCGAGGACGGAATTATGCTTTCGTAAGGAAGAAGAAAATGAAGGGTGGAATCGACACCACTACTCACAGACGGTGCCTTCCCTCCCACATCTGTGCTCGAACCACCGACAATGGAGCTTAACTTCCGTCCAAAATTAACACTTTCTCTGCCTCCACTATAAGATCCCCGTTGAGGTTACTGCAGTTCGACCAGTTACGCCGAATGCCGTGACCGAAGCCACCGCCAGCACTGCCTGTGCAAGCAACAAGTCATGGCCAATTGTAGTAGCAATGCACGGCCGCTACAGGCTAAGCGCTGCTTTGACACATGAGGATTGCAAGAGTCAAGTTAAGGCTCAACTGTTCCTACGCCTTTTGCAATTTTAGTAGCTTCACAACCTTTGATGCAATTTCACAATATGGTATTTTAAATAAGATGCGTCTGCAGGCCTCCTTACCATGTCGTCTTGGAGTTGAGGAAAGACCGGTGTGAAGCGTTCACTCATTCGTGTCTTTCAAACTGGAAGGCAAGTTTTCGAATGCTCATCCAATTCCTACGGAAAGTAGGCAACAAATGAGGAAGTAAAGCGCAAATGATCCACTTGTATGCCAGAAAAGGAAATCGGTACGCCCTTCTGAAAGTCAAGATGGTCAAGCATTGCCATGTTGGGGCAAGCTAGAATTTTCAGCTAATTTAGAAGCAGTCGTCACAAGAGCCATCTGTACATCGGGTAGACTAACACGGTCTTACAATTTCCCCATATTTCAGTGCATCAGACCATCTCAACACACTGCGCATAAAATTGAAATCGTCATTTCTCTGATAATTTGTCAGCATGTGTGTAGAGCTGTGTGCCTCGTGAGGTAATTGAAACCCTCCACACTGAAAGCGAGTGCGTGATACGTCCATGTGGGAGAAGGAAGTACTAAGCACATGAACTGCGTGAATTCAAAACGGTGTAATGAGTAGCATATGAAGTGTAGTGGAGGCGGGATTAGCCAGTAGATATTGAAAAGCATTGACTTTGCAAGGCGGAAGTGCATTTGCCATTACGCTAATGCACTTCCACTTCCATTTCTACTTGACGTAATAAATCTGCACTTTCAGGGTCTATAACACTATCAGATGAAAATTAATACCCAATTTAATCGCTGTGCGCAGATATGTGTGAATGATATCATTGCCAAGTGCCAACTCAACTTCATTGAAGTAGCTTCCCTAGATGCTAGAATTGTGAAATATTTTCATCTGCGTTCAAATAGGCCACCCTTATGACTTCGAAGCCTGAGGAAGTCTTGGGTCTCCTCATAGATAAGGCCACAGATACGTTTTGCACCACCGCGGCGTGCCAAACGCCGAATGGCGGGTCTCGTAGTGCCCTGAATGTTGTCGCGTGGAACCTTCGTATGACACTGGTGTCAACCTTTTCAAGAAATTTTCCGCCTTTGCTACGATCGAACACTGCCCAACCCAAAAGAATCCCAAAAAAGGACTGAGAAGAAGTGTTTCGTAAACAGAGGGAACGTACACGCGAATCAATTTGTATGTACTTCTGCGTTTGGCCACCATCACTGAATTAGCCTTTTAAAATCCTCGATTCAATTGTTTCAAACCATATATGCTTCCTAGTATTTTCAGTAATGCCCGCAAATATAGAAATCTCCAACTGAAATGCAATCCTTATTGCCAAGATCTATATTTATTGCAATCCAAAGAATTCACCCTCAAACATGTATGAATATACATATATGGGATTGCCGGAAAAATAAAAGAACAGAATCTAAAGATTAGATGCAAAATGCAACATGAAGGTCAACTATAAATTCAGTAAGGCCACAAGCCATACAAATTTCTGCTGTCAGCAAGTAAATTCGTGAAAATTTGAGTGAGAGCTCATTGAGCAGCATGGGAATACTGAGTTCGATGGTTACGCATGCATGGCTTCAACAATGTGCTACCCTGTTTAAATAAAAATACTTATTCTTAACTTATCTTAAAGACGAATGCCCCATGATTTCGGCTACGCAAGAGACGCTCACGGCAGATGCGGTGTGTACAGGAGGGAGGTAGTGCGTCACCTGACAAATTCACCCTTCAATCCTTTGGTCAGAAGCGAGAGAAGAGTGAGCGGAAGAAGCAAAGGAGCTAAATCACGGGCCAAAGCAAAGGCGAGGTCGGAGCGGGCAGGTCTGCAGTTCCCTGTGGATCTAGTGCACTGAGTGTCGCGCCGTGGCAATTACGCGGAGTGGTGCATTTGTCAAAAGGGTAATTTGTTCCTTGCTCTCAGCCTAGCATTCGATCTTACCATAGTTGTCATTTTTGGTTAAAGCATTCTCATCATAATAGCAGCTTGCAAAGAAGAATAAGGTAGTGCGGTGATGTGTTGACACCGCTTCCCTTCCACCCAAAAATCCATTCATAAGAACTATCAATGCTGCTTAACTGTGCTCCTGCAAGATGGTGTACAGTATGCTTAGTCAACGAAAGACCAAAAAAATGAGTTGTTCTTTTACAGGCTCTTTTGATCCATGACAAGGTTGTGGCCCCAAAAAAGCGGACATAGGGCAGTCAATAGTATCAGCGGAAAATAAAACGATGCGCAAAGGCAAATTGATGGATGATGCTATTATCGTCTCGACTGCTAGGCGAGTCTTAATTGGTTCCAGAGCAGAACATTTTATGATATAGTTCCAATTTTTTGACTGAATAGATCTCAGATCATTTCAAGTGGATCTGCAATCCATTTTACACTATCCACAAGAGTTTAGTTTTTAACGATGACTTACCAATGGAGGAAGGTTTGTCGCTTTCGGCAACGCAACTATTCATTTCACTTCTCTCCAAGAGTTTTAAACGATAGCTATCCCTTTCATTGTTTGCCGATTGTTATGCAAAACTCTTACTCAAAATCGAAACATTTTGCCCACATTAGTAATTGAATGTACATCAGGTGTTCAAAGTATGGATGCATTTCACGTACCTCTACCCAATGACCAACTACAATTTGAGAGGGTTTGAAAGCCGCAAATATTGCTCACATGCAAGGACATACACCCCTCCTCTCATATATTCTTCCTTCGTGTTTACTGCTGTTTTCTACCAGTTTGGCTCCCAACATGCTACTGCGTAGGATTAACATGAGGAATGCATGCCTAGCTAATTTGGTCGAAGAACAGAATTTTACTCCTATTCACTGACACCGAGGCTTTGCTTAGGACTTGTTGGACAGCATCAAAAGGAAGTGTGGTAGAAGGAAGCATTGACTCGCCAAGCGTCAACATGCGAACACAATAATAATTCACTCGACCATAAGTGCATCACAAGTAAAAGGCTCACACACCTACTTTGGTGATGGACGCCTCATTACGTCCTGTTACCAACAAGATCCCTGAATAATACGGTGTCATGACAAACCTTAGGCAAGTCCAATCTGATTGGTGAAATGCGCTCGCGTAAGTGCACGTCAACTGGGTCATGCCAAGAGATGACAGTAGGCTTCGAGAACTGCTGCGTCTCCCTTCGCTTCACTTCTTGCACCTGCGCCGTAAAAGTTTCCACATGTTTCTTACCAATCGATTAATGAATTGCAATAAGAAACCACAATCATATTAGAATTCATTTTTCCACACCACGTCAATCTATCTTTAAGTGCCAATGAAATTTAAAACCGAAGACTGAGACTAGGACCCATCGTTCACATAGCGAATCCCACCCATGTCCCTCTGATGCTATTGTTGCAAACAATGATTCCCACCTCACGCTGGATATCAGACAATTCTTTGTAAAGTGAGCTTTACGGGGAATTGAGGACTGAAAACCAAACTAAACGGAATTTAACTTAGATGGTGCAAAGTTATCCAAATTAAAGCCATCCTTAAAACTTATCGGGTAGGCAAAATGTTAGAAATCTGGGTAGATTTTTTTTGCAAAGATCATTTAATGCGCGGTCAACAGGTAATTTTATGCACAAGCCATTTTTGGCGATGCATACGTCCCCTAGAAAAGTACTTTCTACAGGTGGTTAATCATGCCTACAAGTGGGATTGCAACGTGGTGAGCACACAGATCACATGGCCAATATGCATGCCCCTACGTGCTAGCCGCTAGGGGCATGAGTGCGCTTTGGCTTACGTACAAGTTCAACCAGCGGTATCCATCTTTCCACAATAATTCTCCCCACAATTCTTATTCAGTCAACGCCTTAGTGTCCCTTTTAATGTGACTAAAATACAGAATTACTTGCTAACTTGAGCTCCAAATTCATTACCATTTAACAAGAGCCATACGATTAGTTTGGCCTTAACGAAAAATGTTATTGATTGTCACATCATTAGGACCTGAGATATGCCATTTTAAAGGCACCATATTAAAAAAAATCAGGAAATGAATACTTATCAATTCTATGACTTGCAAAGATGCAGACGTTCCAGTCCAGGCTTAAATGTGAGATAGTGGCTCTAGATGCATCAGCCTTGCAGCCAAATAATCAATTCTCAGTAGGCCTAAAGTGACAGCTATTACCATTTATAGCAATTTGTTATAAATGGTAGAAGGCGGTTTTTAGTATGTCCTCAAAGGCAGCCGCGAAAAATAAAATATTTTTGAGACATTTAGAGGAATATCTTAGGGTTGAAGCCAACGCCCTTATTATGATGTAGCCTTAAATCACTACATACCCATTATCAGTACACAAGCCAATTGATTTATTTGTGGTCAAAAGTGGCACTAGAAATATTCCCAGGGTTAGCCTTCTTTTGAGACTAACTCAGTGAGAATGGAGCGGAATGTCGGGCTTCGTATTCGTCGTTAGAGAGTTTTTTTGGTACGCATGGTCTCGTAATTGCAAAGTAAAGGCAGAATTTTTATAGGAATTGAGTGCTTTAAATAGCGCATCCGATAAAAACAACTTTTGAACTTTAATGTTCAGAGCAGGTTAAAGAGTTGGTAGTTTGCGCAGAATAGGGGCATGGAAGCAAATATGGGTGCAGTGGCCAAAGATATGGGAGCAGGTCCGCCAGTCATGATAACTAGGTGCGTTGTGAAACAGGTCCTCTCGTCCTGACGATCATTAAAGTCCGTTAGACCCGTCTTTTATTTGTGCCGAAGTCTGGGGTAAAGGGCTCATTGCGGATCCTTTCATGGCACCTGGCCATTTTTTCTTTTCCACTGTGGTCATTGCAGGATTAGATACGGATTCTCTTCTCTTGGGCATCGCTGGTACTCCATCCCCTTCTTCCCGAAGTGGTGGACTTCTTCCATTATGTCTGTTAACACCTTCAAGTCAATTTAATGTTAAGTGTGCTCGAATGGGTAATTTGGGCAGTCTCATTAGCCACAACTGTCTTGTGTTCTGTTGCAGATACTATGGAAGGTAGAGATGGGTTGAACTTACGAATTATTTTTGCAGCACTAAGAGGCCCTATTTACAAAGTCTAGTCAACTGCAAATAATTGTGCAACATTCGATAAAATGAGTAGAAGTACTCACCTCTTCCCTCATATGGTGTGGTTACGTTTACTGTCCTACTGAAATCACTAGCATATCTGTGCTTCCACAACAGTCCCTTTTGAGTGAAAGCTCTAACATAGACAGAAATGGTTTGTCCCGGCATCAAATCTGTGAAGACGTAGGTTAGAACTGGAGGAAGATAAATCTCGTCCTGTCGGCCATTGTCGAGGTTTTGGTAGCCAATATAGTCCATCTCAGCCGCACCGAGGTAGAGTTGATTGCCCTTAGCTTCACCTTCCGCGGAACGCTAGAATCTATGCAGAGGCTAAAGTTGATTTGTCAATATTGTTAGGAAGTCGATAAAATTTTATTTGTCCCAGTGTGCTCATACCTGTCTGTAAATAAATGCTGGTGAATGTCAAGTGGTCAGGCGCCAAGTTGAGGAACAAACAGCTAGGACTACTGCTAATAGAGTAGGCCTGAACGTTTTGTTTTAAGTGCTGATGAGCCAGGCAGCAGGCTTAAAGTACCAGAGAGCATGACTCGGCGCAAGTAAACAACTGCGAAATCTCTCCATGATCTTTTGCAATCTGAACTTTCCAAAATTAGGGAGCGTCATGTTTTATCAAGACCCTAAACTTACTGAAAAGACACCCAATAACTCGGGATTATGCAGCCTAATAAGCAGGTCACAGAAAAAGAAGGAGGTTGTTCTTGGTGCCTGTTTTGCATACCTGTTGTAAAAAATGAGGCATTTTGCAAAGATAATTATTATAAAATTGTGCAGTTCGTCCTTAGTGTTCCTGTTTTATCATCTACCTCCATTTGAGGCGAGACAAAAGCATCTGCGTCTTTGGTTTGGTAGTCACCGAATCAGTTATTACTGCTCTTGATGAAAACTTTCGTTGTTTTCAATCAGCTAGATTTGTGCTATTTTTACAACAGCGCCTAATTACAGATTGCAATGTATCCCTTCCTGTTGACGTTAATTAAGACATTAATTATGACTTTATGTCGCAGGAAGTTGACCTTCAGTGATAATGCTTATGGATTCCATTGACCAAGCTTGTTTTTTAACACAAGATCCATGCTTCTTGATGCGCCTAAAGGCAAAAGAAACTAGGCAGAACCCTGCTTACCAAAAGCAAGTGTTGATTTGAAGGCATTTTGACGACGAATTGGAAATGCAAGATGAGAGATGAGAAGCAGTTGAAAGATCAAGGGAACGAATGAATATTCTTAGCTGGGCAAAGGTAAAATCACTGTGATATGGTATGAAATAATGAGATTTGGCGCTGCGCTGCAATGTGATGCCATGCAAAATAGTAAAAGTAGCTATGTTCTTTCTAGTCTTAATCAGTTATTTTTACATTGACATATTCCCGCTAACTTTGTCGGGCTCGCTAATTCATCAAATATCATAATTTGTCTAATGCACTAAAGATAATATATGTATTAAGACAAAAAAATAGCAGGTGTCTTACCGATTTTTTGTTCGAAATCCCCATGCAAGATGAAAACTGCTAACAACATGAAACCAATTTGAANAGCCATTTATAATGAGCCATTAGGGAAGACGTTCTAGAGTGGGTATTGGGCCCATTTGAAATAACCAGCAGGCCAAATATATGTGACGTCAGTAGTTGAAGGTTGAGCAACTACTGCAGCTCCCACCCAAAATTTCACCGGAGTCGCAATCTTTTAAGCGTTCGCCATCGCAACATGCTCGTGGCCATGGTACTGCGGTTCTCTGCCCCATAGAAGGAGAGCTTAATGAGTCACGTTTTCATACTGACCAACAAGCCTCACGATGAAAGGATACGAGCTCTTTCAGCGCAGAAATGGCTGCACACCACAGAGGAGACATTTACCATATTTTTTGCAATTGAGAGATTGAAAGCACCAATCTTTCGTAAGAGCGGGGAAACTATGCCCATACGCGGAAATCCTTCCGAGTTACAACCAACATAGCTACTGTTGTTACGGCATTTCGATAAGATTTACCTAAGGAAAATCAAAATCCTGCGTAAACGCGATTAAGTGAGACCATGGACCGGAAGTAAAGTATCGACTTATGATTTTGGCACTTTCGAATCCAAATTGTTTCCCATCTACTCCTACACCTACACTGAGACGATCTTTGGTATTACTGCCTCACCTGGTAAAAAATGGATGAGCTACACCCGAACCGGCTTGCCACCTTCATAAGAGTAGAAATTATTCGTCCATTCACCAAAGTCAACATGCGATTCTTCATTTTTGCCCACCATTGAAGTCAGCAAATTCTTTATCGACTAGGGTGAGGAAAAGGAAGTGCCGCAAAAGCTCTAGCTGATAAGCTGATCCTCACGTTTAACCGCTGGGACAACTAAAATTCACAGTTCTAAGCTCAGCAATGTGCTAGAGGACGAAGTTCGAGGCAACGCTTTACATAATGCGGTTGCTGCATTATCCGCACACCGGCTCCTTAACTCAATTGTTTGGTTTCATCAAATAACTATCATGGAACCTCAAACGTTATGCTAACTCGCTTGAAGCAGTTCGACTGCCCTCAAGTGGTACACCCATCGCTTCAGTATGCAAATTCTTGCTCAAAAATGAAAAGCTGATAACGGATGATAAAAAGGCAGAACTCCACCTTCCGCTACAATTTAAGGACATAAAACCATAGAAACAGCAGACCCTATCCCTCTGTGTAAAGTCCTTGGAGTAAATAGGTGTAGTCTACACCAGAATTTAATTAAGCAAGTCAATGGAATTCGAGTAAATCACGACAAGCATTACACAGACAATGAATTCAGCAAACCTCAAAAATCGCTAGCCGCGCTTTCATGCTGGCATAAAGGTTTAGCTATGAGTATATATAAGTTACATAAGCCGAGAATTTTCACAACAAATATCCACATACCTAAACTTACTAGCGCAAATAGCAAGCCACGCACGGCAACGGCCGCGCCAAAGCCCAGCATTTTGCACATGCCGCCAAAGGCATGAAATAGATATTGGGTATGGTAAAAGCAAAATATATTTCACAAGAATTAGTATTTACATTAAGATTCACAGTAATTGAGTTATAATTTATTCTATGTAATAAATATATGCACATAAGAAGTACAACTTTAAAAATTAATCGAACGCGACTTCATAACGATGCTTCGTTGTTTCACTTATTACTGATAACACAGATAAGGCTTTCTCTGTAATTTTTGTTTTTTGTAAATTTTTTATTTGGTCAAATCGTTTTGTTTTTGGTTTTTTAACTGCCACATTAAACAATGTGATATTTTTGTGTAATGCTCGTGTTATTTTAAACATACTGTGGAGGGTTCCTCCTCTCTCTTCTGGTCACTCGTGTTAGTAGAAGTCTGCGTGTAGAGGGTTCCCCCTCTTCCTCCTGGTTACCCTTGATAGTAGAAGTGTGTGTATGTTTAGACATCTTCAATGTATATAGGATGATAAATACAGCTAGGCGAGATATGGGGTTCAGGCCGAGGATGTGTCACGCTCCAGCGAGTCTCCACGCTGCTCCGTTACGTGGTTCAAACTGACTTTCCGCCTCTGGCCTACAAAGCGCATTTAAAGAATTAAGTAATACACAGACCCCCCGTCTTTTGAGCGCCGTCCCCTGCGCTACCCCTATTGATTCGCTTTGGTTAAACCATCGGGTGGTTTGCCTTTTTCTACGATTAGCTTGTGTAGGGGACTAGCAATCTTGGCAAAGCCTTTAACGAAGCGCCTACAGTAGTTTGCCAAACCGAGGAAACTGCGAAGTTCCGTCCGATTAATTGGTGTTGGTCAGGTTCTCGCTTGTTTTGTGCGATCTTCAGTGACTGCCATCCCGTCTGACGAGACTGTGTGCCCCAGAAAGTTGACTGAACGGCGGGGAAAATGACACTTCCTTGGATTCAAGGTCAGACCTGCATCTTCCAGACGGTCTAGGACTAGTTTGAGACTGGCTTTATGCTCGCGAATGTCTCTACCGAAAACGAGAACGTCATCAAGGTAGATTATGCAATGTTTCGGGAAGAGCCCAATCAGTGCAGTCTGTATCAGGCGCTGGAAAGTGGCTGCGGCGTTGCAGAGTCCAAACGGCATGGTCTGGAATTCATAAAGTCCGTTGGGTACTATGAAAGCCGTCTTCTCGCTATCTTTTTCTGCCACTTCTACTTGCCAGTATCCGGATTTTAAGTCTAGTATGGAGAACCACTTTGGTCCATGCAGAGCATCCAAGGAGTCGTTGATATGAGGTAAGGGAAAGGCGTTCTTCTTGGTTAGGGCGTTTAACTTCCTGTAATCGATGCACAGCCGTAGGCTACCGTCACTTTTCTTTACTAGTGCGATTGGAGAAGCCCATGGTGACTTGGATGGTTTGATAACTTCGTCCTTGATCGTCTCTTCCACCAGAGGGTTCACTTCGTCATGGAGGGGCGGAGGTACACGTCTGGGTGGTTGCCGAATGGGCCTGGCCTCTCCAGTGTCGATCGTGTGTTTGACCATACTTGTTTAGCCGAGTTTTGTTCCTTGCCATGAGAACATGCTCGGATACTTGCTAAGCAATGAGCGTAGCTCCTTTCTCTCACCATCGGTGATGTGCGTTAGCTGGGAGCAAAGCTCATCCACGTTGTTGATCGGGATGCCCGCAGCCTCGAAGAGGGCGCCACAGATTTCGTCTGCGTCTTTTTTGGGCGGAGTTCTGACTGGGGTAGTTTTCTTATGCCGCGGGGTCACGCATGTCTCTTCTGCAAAATTCAGGACCGCCTTGGTGTTACGAAGGAAGTCCACTCCCAGTATAGCGTCCCAAACTAACTCGGGACACATAATAAATGGGACTTGCCACGTTTCTGTCCCCAGTGATACTTTTAGTAACGTCTCTCCTTTTACTTTCATCTTTCTCCCCTCTGCTGAGAGAGGTTTTGCGAAACTTATTGTGGAGATCTGGGAACGCTTGAGGGTTCACTAATGATTTGGCTGCGCCTGAGTCAAGAAGGAAACTGCAGGGGCGTCCCTCTAGCTTGCCGGATACTCGCATGAACGGACGAGAACCATAGGATGATAAGCAGGATAGGGAATAGTGCTGCTCACATGCTTTTGTGATACGGAGCGGAGGGGTCCGCCGCGGACGTGTGGGACTCGGTCGTCTGTAGGACGTGTGGAGCGACGAAGTCAGGAGAAGTTCCTGACGTTTCCCAGTGGCTGCATCAACCAGCTGGCTGAGGTCGCCGGCTTTGAATTGGACAGCCACCCATCTTTTCACCTTGTTAGGTGGGCAGCCTCTGAAAGCCCGTTCAGCGAGGATTTGCAGTACTCCCGCGTAGTTCTCGTCGTTTTCGCCCGATTTTTGCTCGCGGAGGAAGAACTCTCTATCGAGCGACTCCTCTCGTTGGTCAACAACGAGCTGAGCCAGAATCTCGCAGCATTCGTCTAGATCGGAGTCGGGTGAGACTCCGGCATCAACCGCTGCGGAGAACAGCTCTTGCGGGAGAGCGTGCAGGATCAGCGGAATCCTCTGCCGCTGGGGGTACAAGTGGATGTCAAACCTAACGGTTTTCATCCAATCTCCGAAATTCATTGCTTCCTTGAAATAAGGAAGGTCCGCCAACGCTGTCACTAGTGTGGAGGGTTCCTCCTCTCTCTTCTGGTCACCCGTGTTAGTAGAAGTCTGCGCATTTTTCGACATCCTTAATATATAGGGTGATAATCACACAGCTAGGCGAGATATGGGGGTTTAGACCGAGGAAGTGTCACGCTCCAGCGAGTCTCCACGCTGCTGCGTCACGTGGTTCAAATTGTTTTCCCGCCTCTGGCCTACAAAGCACATTTAAAGAATATAAGTACTACATATCTTCGCCAATCAGAAAGGTATCTGAGCCGCCGGCATGACCTAGAGACGTCCTCACCTGACAATGGCTATAGAGCCACTCAAGTGACCGTAACAGAAACCAGCAGTTGCAGTGTCACTTAAAAATATCCTGGTATGTTTGAGTGGGGTGGTCACCAAAGTTCTTAAATGTTTAATTTAGGGCTTTGAAATGCATGCTCATCTATTTGCATTCATTATAAGCAGTGCAACATCTAAATTTTTAAGTTCTTTTTCCGTTTTAGACAACTTTTAGCTCCTCACTAACAGCATTCGCACCCACTCTTCCTGCTTAAATAGGCATAAACATTACGCCATTGTATTTACCAGTCTCGCCATGTCTAATACCTCGAAAATCATAAAAGGACCAGCACTACGGTCAGCCAATAGAGCCCCTTGATGGCAAATTAGAAATATTATTAAAATTGTTGGAGTTTACTGTTTTTAAAAAGGTTTACTTAAAAGAGGTATGTTCAATGCATCCTTGAGATACAATCGCATGTGTGTGCAGCCCAACGATGGCTCAAAAATGTATCTTAGAGCAGGCTTTAAATTTGTCGGGGAACATGACTTGGAAAATTTAGAATAAACAATACGCAACGATTGCACTACTGATGAACTTATCGGCATCTTGAAGGCGTTGCGGACTTCAAGAGGTAGCATTGCCGGCACTTCTCGCCAATTTGCGTTTTTGTTGTTTCCAAATTCTGGCAGAATGGGGAGGAAATGTACAGCAAGGTGGAAGGAAGTTTAAAAAGAACTATGAGTCAGGTTGCCTCACACACAGTTAAATCGAATATGGTATTTCATCATTCGTGACTTTAATTATCCCACTCTTCATCCATGCATGAGATTTTGCCCTAGTTAATGGGTCTTGTCGATCGATCGCCTGCTTGACGGGGTAACCCAAGTGCAGCGGGGACAGTGTATGCACTTATCGATCCATCGGTCGACCGGCGGCGATGAGTCAGCAAAAGGGCGCACGCTGAGAATGTAGCCCATGGAAATCTCAACCACACATCCACCAAACCATTCAGCTATGACTTATTGACGACCACATTTGGTCGTCATTTCCCATTGTCTTTCTGCCACGACCTTCAACTCAAAGTAATAAAATTGGGTGGTGGAGCATGGTGGTCTTTTAAATGCTAGTAAAATTGCTTAGTAATAAGAAGATTTAGCAAAAGCTATTTGATCGTAAAATATTTTTACGGCTAGCGGAGCGGCACAAGAGGGCAGTAAATGTCGTTGTAGATGCTGCTCGAGTAAACTATCTCATTAAATGACTCCTAATATGCTATGGATTGAAGAGGATGGACGCAGCCAAAATTTTTGTTCCACCGTCTGCTGCCAGCAAAAACCCTCCCCCATCATTCAAAACCACGGCGGTAAAATCCATTCCTATTAAAGTTCTGTTTTACGATCAACACTTGGTGGGTTTTGATGACATTTAATCGCTAAAGTGAAATTGTTGAGATGCTATTGAAGACAAGGAAGCGACGGACTGCAGATGCATGCGCCCATTTTATTCAAAATGTCGGATGTAGTTTTATGAGAGCAAATAATGACATCTGTCTAACATTTTACTGAATTGTCAGGTTACGGAAAAGATTTCGGGCGCACGCTGCTTGTGGAATTAGCACTTATTCTGAAGGGAGAGCAGTTAATTTGAAACGAAGGCGCTCCCACGCGGGCATTTTGTGAAGTGGTAACAGTATCTATGAGATGCTCAAACCCATCCATAGCAGACCACAACTTGCTGGAGGAGGGCATAACTAACAGACCTTGATGTGCCTATTTGAACGACCTTAATAAGAATTTAGCGCATTTTGGAATGCAATGCTTATACATTGGCGATCGCAGTAGATCACTGCTTCCACTTCTTCGTTTGATCGAAGGATTTAAGGAAAATCTGCATATTAGCTTACACTTACCCCTCCTCTAAATGATCTCTACCACTACTGCTCCTACTTTAAAATCAAATTCGATAAAATTGAATGGGACAGATAGAAATAAGGGCAACAATCAGACCTGGTGATAAAATTGTAGGAATTAGAGGGTCGTCTGCTGAAACAAGGACTTATGCGCATTGCTTTCATAAACACTCGGCGCTTGCACTTGTATCTTCCTCTGGATCAGCACGCATAATTTTAACATTTTGTGATGTTCTTGAGTGGAATAACAAAACAATATCCAGTTGAACAGATATTGCGTTTGTCATGAGTGCTTTGACGATTTACTTAATTCACAGAACCTTAAAGATTGAGAGAATCACAGGAGAAGAAGACAAATAATTGAGTTGATGGTCCGCGAATTCACCAATGTCAATGACACTGTTAACCATATAAAGAGAACGAAGCGTCAAATGGCCGACCACTTACAGCTTAATCGTGTCAGCATAAAGCTTAAGGACATGACTACGATGAAAGCTATTGTAGGGTCCTGAGGGTCCCTTGAAGGTAAAAGAAGGCAGAATGCAAGGATAGACTATATGTATTCAACAGACGAAAGGAAATGAGCCTCTGGCAATATGACCACCGCTGTGACCCTGACCAAGACCGGCAGTCCAAACAAACCAGGTATTACCATTATAGGAGGGTGTATCCAATATTGAGTTAATATTGTCATTCAGTAATGTTGGCAAAGGTTTAGGTGAAATATCGCCTACAATATCATATAGTCTTGTTAATGATAAATAACGCGAGCCACAACAGCGATGCAAAATAAGGGATTCAGTGCCAGGTTCGAAGTAGGATTTAAATTTAGGAAAGGAGGATAATTGACACTGTTACCGCATCCCATCTAAAGATATAACTGCGCATTTATGCACCTAGAACGTGTGAATTCACGCATAGGATTATTGAAAGATTTTACAGTAAAGATAAAATTACTTGAACATGGGAAACATGTGTTAAACCAACTGTTACGTGCATCATTTAAGTAAAGTCAGAAGTTGGAGGGTATGATTTAATGAATCAGCCATGTTTTGCGATCGTTTGAATCCGGATCAAGTCTTTGGATTGGCCAACCTGCTAATTATTTTCGAGGTCACTGTCGGTGACGTTGTTTCTTCTTCCGATAAGGTGTTGAACTGGTCGCTACATCGAAGGCGGCAAAATTTCGACAGAAGGGAATTTTATCACCAAAGAAGGGCAATTAATCAAAGCTACTGGGCACTGCTTCGCGACAATGGCTTCGTAGGTCCTGAATCCCACAGGAATGTGTGCGAATTTCCTGGAATAGATTTTGATTAGCATGGGCCATTACTTTGCTGACAACTAAGGTAAGAATAAAATGCATTTTATGATTTCTTATTATACCACTTATGCGCAAAATTAATAATGACACCCTTTTACTAGACAAATCAAATTTACTGTTTATTTCCAATGTTTTTAGGATTAACACACGGATGAGGATGCTTTATTAGAATCGCTATAATACTCACGTGTGCATAATATGCGGAGTATATTATTTAAGCCAAAGTGCTTACCTGCTGCCAAAACGTGGTTAGAAGTCTTCGGATCAGAAGATGAATAGTTTCAATTATAAATTAGCCGGTTTTATTCTTCCACCTTCATTAGTAGGATCTGATTAGCATTAGGCCTTGTCTCGTCGTTTAGGTCGTGCATTCATTAGGCGGTGCATGCTTACATCAAGGGCTGATTATTTTACTCGCGCGCGATCAAATTTTTAAAAAGAAAAAGCAACAAAAGTGCTGTGCCATATATTTTACCTTCTCTGTCTCTAAGCATTTGAAATAAGGCTTTGACCGCTGGCTTTTGCGGAGTTAAGAAGGCAGGTTCCTTGTAATGAAATTTCATTCTGATCGAAAAGTCGTAATATTTAGGCATTAATGGTAGGTTTACTTCCGTACCCGCGTGAGAAATTCGCAGTATAAGTCACTCAATAATTAAGTCTGTCCACAAGTTATTGCAAAATATTTCTTTAAGAAGAAGCGGAGAAGACAGAGCACAAAGCATCAATCCATTATTTCCTATTCGGTCGGAAAATAGTAGGGATTTGTAATGGGTCAGTGTAGTTCTCGTCGACGCATAAAGAGACTGTTGCGAGACATCATGTATTTTGCCGCACACTTTGAACAGATATGACCTTAATTGGAAATAAGTTTTTTTCGCTTGTGCCTACTTGTAACAGTTATCGTGTCAAACCTTACTAATGCAGTTCTGGTTAGTATGAAGAAATATTTGGGTTTCGGAATCTTTTTCGCCTTTGCAACAGCTCATGACATTACTCGTGTTATTGTTGCTATTCAGGTTCCTCTAATTTTAGCTGATTTTAATTGCAAAATGGGAATGCAGGGGGAATGTTCATTTTGCTGCGGAACTTTATGTCTCTTTTAGTGGCAAGTTGGTCAGGTATGGGACTCAGAGGCTTGTTTATTTTACATCAAGTCGTGACGGTACGCGTATTAATATTGCCAGTTTAGGTCGTATCAATTTCTGTAGTTTAAGTCGGTGCATCTGCGTGACACTGCACATGTATGATAATGACTATTTATTCTCTTCGTATGTAAGCAAATTAATTTGGAGAAGGAAAACGAAAGCACCAAAAGCTTTAGACCACATATTTTACCATCTCTACCTATGTGTAACCTGATAAAGATCCTAGTTGTTAGCTATTTGCGGTGCTGAAAATACGGAGTCTTTGTAATATAATTTTATTCTGATCCCAAATTTGTTAAAATTCTGAGTTGTTGTTTAGTTTGCTTCCATGTATATGTAGAACTGTTATATTATTTACCACAATGTATTGAAGGTAACCTTGAATGGAAGCAGAAATGGTGGAAAACAAAGCAGCAATCTATCATTTTCCAATCGATCTGTAAGTCGTTGGAATGGTTGGAATCTCACGCGCTAAAATTAACAAGTTGGGGTTATCGTGCATTTGAAGAGAATGCCAGGCAGAAGAGCCACGTCACGAACACATGGCATGGTGCCATTGCCTTCTCCTATGTAGACATTTACTCGATTAACTAAATTACTTTTGAATGCAGCCTCTGCCACAGAAGGCTTATCGAGCACGCCTAAATAGATTGGAACTGTGAAGTCCAGTTCCGCGATACGCATGTTTTTGGCCACACAAATTTGTGGCTAGACGCTGTTCCGTTAGCCTAATTTAAAAGCTTGGTCATTTGTTGTTACTGGGTTTCCAAATCGGTTTTGAAATGCAAACAGAAGCATTGGATTCTAATTCGAAAAGAGGGGCACAGCCAGAGTGAAGTCCCTTTTAGGATATAGTTATTTTTCATTTACTACGCATTTGTTGGACCTGCACTGCTGCGCTTGTTTAAAGCTTTTACATTCATTTAGAAAGGTTTCCATTTTTGTGGTGTCTTCTTATTGTAATGCCTTAATCTCTGCCAAGGAATGTTGTACCCAGTCGCCAGAACTCGAAAACGCCACTTCGGTAGTGGCAGTAGTACCTTAGAACTGTGCTGATCCTTGAGTGCTCTCATTGCTGACTCTCCTGTTCTCTAAATGAGTAATTATAATTTCTCAATTAGGCTAATCCGTCTGCAGGTCTACTTAGGCCACTAGAAGAGAATTGCGTTGGGCTCAAGAGTAGCATGTGGGCTAAATGTAAGCACAACTGTAGTGACCGAAAGAAGTAAGCTACTGCTTATTATTCCTTATCTGATTATGAGATTTTTGCATAGAAAGCGCCTATGGATTAAGGTAGTTGCAAGCCCCCTCCATCTCCACCCCAGTGGTTAAATGATCCTTTTTCCTAAAGGTGTGCGATCTGTTCTGTCAAAAAGGAGTGGTAAATCCGAAGCCATCGCTGGAGTCGGGTGAGTGGATCACCTACGTGTAGGCTGCTTATGCTCTTCTCATCAAACGTCTCGATGCTGACTTAGCTGCATGAGTCCGTGCATCGACCGTTAAATCAGTAAGGCAACCTGATGTGCAAAGTTTTATTTCTGTTACCCGGATATGCTGTCAATCGATAAGGTCCTAGGGCGATTCAGGGTACGACGGATAAATGAGTGGGCGCAAAGTCATCAAGTCGAACAAATCTGCGTTTGTAATGTGATTCGATTAGTGGCAGGTTCTCAAAACGATTTTGCTTTCTAGCACTCTCCGCTCATTAGACTTCCCATCCTCAACTTCTCCCTCGGGCCGGCCAAGGTGTTACAAACGATAATAATACATTTGCAGTGCGTTCGGAGCTCTGTTATAAACTCCAATTAGCCTAAAAATAGTTCTTCAGTAAATTTTCCTGCTTAGCTTTGATACTCACCTCCGCAGCAGAATTAGGTGACGTGTCAACCTGCGGTTGGTGTTTGTAACTCCTCCAAAAAAGCATGCCGGTATATATGCTTGGAGTACATTTGTTAAATTTCACGGTACTAATTTTGGACGATTAAATTTATGAGCTTTGAGTGCCTCCTGTAAACATCAGGGATGCTTTAAACTTGGTCAGCCTCGTATATCCACTCTATGCTGATCAAAGTGACTACTGCACTTTCACGAAGTAGAATAGACAGGTAGGTAGTGGATTAGTAGATGAAGGCATTGGCGAAGTGGCAGACAAGTCATTGGACAGAAGACGCTACTTTTGTTGCTTTCGTCGCTTCCGCTTCTATGCCCTACTCTAATACTTAAAAAAACTGAGGCGTAATCAAATAAGTACTTTAACCGTTTTGCTAGAGGAATAATGGCCTATAAAGTATAGGGGCAGAATGTTGCAAGTCATCAGCGATCGCGTCTTAGTTAATTACGGTAAATTGAGGAAGGCGAATCCAAAATCTTTCAAGTCTTCCCAGCATGGTGACTTGAAGACCATAATCTGGAGCATTAAGGATGAGCGGCAAAAAAGGGCAAGGGGTGCGCAGGGGCTACCGCTACATCACGTAACAGGGATGCCGGCAGCTAGGGCAATACAGCCACCCCTGTGACCTTGACCGAAACCGATAGTTCCAACCAACAAGGTACTACATTGCCCCTCTCCTCTTTCCAGCGTCGTCCCGACGCGCCCCTTGGTACACCTCCCGCGCCAGCCATCACAACACCTATGAGCGAACCGTGCCAGTCGCCGACATTCGACGCGATTGAGGTGATGCTTGACACCAACGTCAGTGATCACTCTTGACAGTGCATTTGGCTTTGATTTTAGTTTGGCTTGGGAACAATGTTCAGAACAAGTGGTTCTGCCAACCATCAGTATGCCCGTGTGGGGGCGTTAGCACGCCGATCCCTATAGAGTCGGGTCCGCTTTCCGCTGCCACCAATGTAGCGTTCCGAGGCTCCCTCGAAGGTATAATGCTAGAGTAGAAAAGATACATGTTGACGTGCAGAGGGATTTAAGCCGCTGGCATGGCCCAGCGGCTAGCCTACGCAGCTAGGGCAAGATGGCCACCTCTGTGACCCTGGCCGTAGGGGATTGAGACAGGTAGGTGCTAGAGTATTGGCGATGGAGCACCGGGCAGGATTGATATTGGGCGACAAATAATGGCGTCTGCGGTAAGGCTGAAAAAATATGCTCCTAGCAATACGCACTGCCCTTATCAAATCCATATGGATTTATTCATTCTCCTTCCCCTTCCTGAAGCTGTCCCTGACATATGGTGACAGTTCCGAAGCATTTTTATTGTCTTTGACAGAAATGTGAATTCATTGCTAGTCATAAAGCATTGTATGATGGCCATTGTCGGCGTCGGGGGTCCAAGATGTGTTCTTGTCCCTCGCCTAAAAGGTATGTTTTAAGAAACATAAGCATGACACAAAAAATATCATCATTGTTTAATGTAAAAGTTTGAACTTAAAAGCAAAACGATTAGGTAAAACAATAATTTACAAAAAGACAAAAATTGCAGATAAAGTCTTATCCATGTTACCAGTAATAAATGAAACTGCAAAGCATTGTTTGAAGTCGCGTTCGATTAATTTTTAAAGTTGTACTTCTTATGTGCATATATTTATTTACATAGAATAAATTATAACTTAATTACTGTGAATCTTAATGTAAATACTAATTCTTGTGAAATGTATTTTGCTTTTACCATACCCAATATCTATTTCATGCCTTTGGCGGCATGTGCAAAATGCTGGGCTTTGGCGCGGCCGTTGCCGTGCGTGGTTTGCTATTTGCGCTAGTAAGTTTAGGTATGTGGATATTTGTTGTGAAAATTCTCGGCTTATGTAACTTATATATACTCATAGCTAAACCTTTATGCCAGCATGAAAGCGCGGCTAGCGATTTTTGAGGTTTGCTGAATTCATTGTCTGTGTAATGCTTGTCGTGATTTACTCGAATTCCCATTGACCTCTGGGATAGTGAGACCTGGAGCACAAGTGGCTCAATCAATCGTTGTTGTCTTGCACAAAGAAAAGGAGGGATTCCTAGACGCCTGTGTTGTCCAAACTGCAAGTCTTCTCTTTCCCATTACATACGTTGATCGACTTTAACTAGACCTTCATTTTGCTATTGACTAGTTATTGGAATTCAGCTTAAATACTTACCTTTTTTATTTCTTAAACTAATCAAAAGGCTCCCATTTTTCGACTTCCGCTTATTTGTGGGATTCGATTTTCCATCGCTACTGATGTGTTTTCCGAAATTCATCGTGGTTCCTAGAAAACCAGGTCCTGCATAAGTTACTCTTACCTGCCAAGATTTCAAAATATCGGGAAGGCTACCTGATCGCTGAAAACGGGCGATTGTATTCTGCAGCAGACTTGCGCGACTCATTATATGGGCCCCGTAGTCCTTGACAGAACATTTTGAGTTACGTTGGTTCCGGTCTTGCATCGCAATCACTTTGCAGTCTGGTACCAGAAAATCCAGGCCGCCATTCTGTCCACGGCACGCAAACTATTTTTCGTCGTTGTCAAATATCAAATGGGTTTAAATAGTTAAGTTCAACAATATTTACCAGGTTAATCCTTGAACTTCTGCTCCTACCAATTCACGGGAAGCTCGATGATGCATGAGATGGTCCAAAAAGTTTGTGCAGTTTTTAGAGAAATTCGTTGCACTTACTTGCTAGGAATTGGGAAAAACATGAGCTACTAATGGCATGGTAATCAGGTGTTCTCGCTCTGATTTTCCATACCCACTAACTGAGACTGAATGGGGTTTAACTTGGTTCTAAAACTGGAGCAAAGCTAGGATTTTCGCCAAGTATTCGCATCGTATTCGGCAACGTAGGATTTGAAGTTCATAAATATTTTGTTTCTACACCTTTTTGTACGCGTGTAGGGTGGCTTCTTGAATGTCTGTCCGACTGGGTGAATAGTTTGTGATGAAGATTAGTATATATTGCCACAAATGCTATGCAAATAAATACTTCAGGTATTTATCACTGAATTAACCACACACTTTTCACCTCTTAGGTCTGAGGCACTCACTATTTCCTCTCTAACAGACTACGGTCTGTATGTATCAGTGCGTGCACGCTGGACCGTAGGCGCAGGTGTCCACGGCGAATAGGTGATGGCTATTATCTGTCTACTCGATAAGATTCGATGCAACTGGAAGGTGTTTCGGAGGAGCTTTTTGAAAACTGTAAGCGTTAATGGGTCATTGCTGAATTACCTGCCAATTGGAAATGCTACATGACGTAATGAGCATTATGCTCTCCTTCTTATCATCCTTATTTGATATTTTTTGTTCAAGCTCTTTGTGGTTAGTACCAGGTATTTTTGTCGACAATTGGCTGAGATATGCAAAAGTATGGTCGGCTCGGAGACTGCATCGGTAAAGGCGGAGCGTCGACTGACTACTGCGCTTTTAGTTTTGCCTTCAATGGCAAAACCGTGAAGGCTCGTATTGTGGATCGAAATGATGTAGTGATTATAGCAGGTTATAAAATGGCGATATTGTCTTCCTACCTTCCTACCCATTTACTTTTTTTCTATTTGGTTAACGATTGATAATAGGCGTGGGCTTATCAATCGCTTAGCATTTCGTCAATGTTCAACGACCTTTAGGTGAAGGCGCCTTACCACCAATGCAAGGGAGACTGCGAGCATCTGGAGGTTTTGCAGGCAGGCGTTTCTGCTCCTCTCTATAAGGTAAGTTTGCCTACGCCTGTCAGATGTTGCTGCATCAAACAGCCTTGTTAAGGCCTTTTTTTTGAGACCAATTTCTTTGAGCTATTTCGATTCGGGGTGGTATTTGTGCTTTGTCATCTCATTCCAAGCAATGAAAGCGCCTTTCCTCTAGCAGTAAGTGAGTCATTTTGGTTAATAGCGGGCTGTTTTCTTGGGGATACTTTTTGCTTAGAGTTCAGCGATGCTTGTAAAGATGAGGCACAGTTGGTTGAGGACCACCTCAGTTTGTAAGAGTGAACGCTGAAAATATCTGTGCCTTAATCGGTTTTCATGGGTGGATAAGTGTGCACGTTGTCGCGTTGTCGTAGAATGTGCCGTTTGTAAGGGATCCATCCAAAAGCCAAATCTACTTACCAGTTCATCTACCCCGATTCATCTCCCCAATACGAACGTACTTTTGGCCACCAACTGGGGTTATGTTTTGTTTTACTGCGTGGAGGAAGATGTATCTGAAGTCATCTCAAGTTTCTCAAAATAGTGTATGAGGAAAACATCTAATCGGTTAAAATGAAATCCAAAGCTTAATTATTTAAACAGCTTTGCCATCTGTATGTTGGTCCTTTAGTTTATTCATCCTCAATCCAGTCTTATGTCTAGCTATTTGCCAATTCACTTTTGCAAGGCTTCTACATTATTTGGAGACATTTGAAGGCAAAACAGAGGTCAAGCAGCTGGCAGATTAGAAGCATATATGAGCTTTTTAGCTTTAAATTCATGTTACTAAACAAGTTTCTTTCGCACGCCTTAGCGACCGACACCACTGACAGCAGTGCAGTCAGATCCATTGCTGGAGGATCACAAAGGGAGAGTAGCGGAGTTCGAAGCATGTGCGGAACTTGTGCCATCCATCGCAGCACCGCAGGCTGCGTACGTGTGGGTGTCGGAGAACCTGGAGGCAGCCTAACGCAAACATGCTCCCTCGGTGGTCACGGAAGTAGGGTTAGAGGAAATGGAACGGAGCCTTAACCGAACCCAGGCCATCGCTACAGAATTGGAGACGAGGGCGGCTGAGTTCCTGATAATAACTACTGCCTTCTGCTCCCTATTTTTGGAGGCTTTTGTTGCTCTTCTAAATACCGATTCATCATGTTCAATTCTCAGCCACTTAATATCATTTCATCCCTTTTCCACATATCCACCCATTATATCCCCATACTTCTATTTCCTTTCATTTAGTATTTTGTATGCATGTATTGTGTACAGTTTCGTTTGTCAGCTCAACAATTTGCATCATCTGCTGGATGCTTTTGATTTTGATTAATCTTTTTTTCCGATCAAATGATTAGGTGGGGTTTGTTTTACATTTTTCGTACAATTCTCTTGGTCTAGACGTGTGTATTGAGATTGCCTTAGGGTTTCTCTTAATAGAAGCTACGGTCTACGTGCAGAACTGTTGGCACGTTGAGGCTGGAAGGGGTTGATACGTTCTAGGTATGCGCAACTTCTACTGACTCGGTCGTATCTGACCCACTTGCCTAGTCCCTTGGAGCTGCAAATGAGTTTGTCCCCCTCCACCGTACCTTCGTTGTGTGGATCGTCGATGCGTGAAATAGATGTGCTTTCTGCCCGAAGACTGTCTTTTTTTCGACTTCTTAGGGTGTTGACACGGCTGAAGTTGCCACGTTGCTCTTACTAGGAAACTCATGTCCTTTAAATGTGCTTTGTAGGCCAGAGGCCGGAAAAAATTTTGATCAGATTGTGGACTAACGTGGTCACTCCCTAGGGCCTGAGTCACTTTTGTCTTTGATGTTTCGACCAAGTTGTTCTGCATCTTATTTCAGCTTGTAACAAAGGAGTCCAGAAGCAGCCAACCTTTTCATAGTAAGAGTAGAGTTGGCAGACCTCTTTTACTTCAAAAAAGGCATGAACTTTGGAGACTGGGGGAAAACCGTTAAGTTAAACATTCACTTGTGTCCACAGTGGCAGAGAGTTGAGCTGATCCTCCATGATCTTCCACAAGAGCTATTATCAGTAGCGATTGAAGCAGGAATCTCTCCTGACTCCGGCATTGACCAGTGCCGCAAGACGTTGGCTCAACTTGTCATTGACTAGCGAGGGCAGCCGTTGACTAAAGAATTTTTCCATCGCGGTCAAATGCCAGGCAACGATGGTGTTGCGTATGCTAGGACCCTGCAACTCCTAGCAGAACGGACTTTTAGGGATTGTACACTAGAGAGTGACTAACTGATTGGCCGTTCAGCTCGAGCGGAAATCCGAATGTGATGTAACATTAGGAAAACGCTGAATAATATGAGCTATGCCTGCAGTAGAGTTTGGGCGATCCATGTCTAGATTTGAAGAAGTTATGATATTTGAGGAGAATGGATAAGAAACGTTGCTGTTACATCCTTTTGAAGAAACAAAATGAAGTGAAATGCAAATAAACTAAAAAAATTTACCATGCCTGCACGCATACATATAACTGGTGATTTTCTTGTATTCTAATTTTAAAAAACACAATCATTTGGCCATACGTCGCAAATGGAATGTGCCGCGTATTGTTTAAAATAAAAAAGCAGGTGCATATAATGTTTGTGAATTCTGATACATAGGTCTAATGTAAACGCATGCGTTTTTAAGCAAAGCTTGCCTTTAAGTTAATCAATTTGCTTAGCGTTTCCAAGGTCATTAGCGGTAACTGCTTTTCATATCGTCGGTAAATAAGTTTCCTTGCGACGCCAATACATCATGATTTTGGCGAAATGGTTCATATTTATCGGAAACACATCCTAATTGCTATGAAACGCTTAGTGAAAACGGCATTGTTGGTCTCCAAATCCACAAGAATGTGTCACCTCTGGCTGGTGCATAACTTACCGTGAATGGGCTCTTTAGCGATGGCTTTGGAATCAGAAACTTGCCTATAGCATTACTTAGCACATAACTCAGGTAAAAATAGGCTGCATTTCATGGTTTATTGCCATGCGCAAATTAACAATAGCCAAGCACGAAGCATTTGACTTTGCGCTTTAGAGCCGAAAATTTAGTTAATATTGCGCCGTAAACTTGTTTGTTGCAAGTTTCTACAACAAAACACCCATTAAATACGTCTGAAATACTAGTTAATTGGAAGTATTTGGCAGCTTTGAGAAAACGTTTAATTACGGACAAGCTACTCCCTCCGCTTCAGCACCATAGAAAAGATCTGAACAAATTTAAATTTTTGACTTGTGGTTTAGATCATTGCATGCATAGGACGCCACGTATGTAAAACAATAGCAAATCAGCTCAAGCACTATGCACTACATGGTTTTCCCGTTTTGGTTTATAAATGACTCTAATAAGATCCCGGCTGTTGGCTTTTTAGGGTGCCAAGAAGGCGAGTTTCCTCTTAAACTACAGCACCATGTCTTGTTACTGTGCAAAGAGTGTGTTATGATGAAAAAGCAGTGAGTGCGTGTCAAACAAACTGCGTCATATCTCTTGCTCGAATCTAGAAATAATTAAGATTATGTATCAAATGTTGGGTTTCTTCCGCACCCGTGAAGTACAGTGTAGTGTGAATGCGTTCGATGCGCAAGCCGAGATAACAGAAGCGCATAGCTGTGGTCCACTTTTCAGCTCTTCGACTGTTTATCTTAATTTCACGCTCAGCTGTTTTATAAATTCTTGGCAACTGAGATTTCCCATGTTAAAAGAAAAAACTTAGACATAATTGATAATTAAGAACCTGTTTTGGAAAAGAAAGCTGAAATAGCACAAGTATATATAGAGCTGCACCGTATTTTGCTCGTCTGGGTTTCAGTTTGGTCAAAACTTACAAATGGCAGTTTAATTCATTTAGCAATATCTTACCTTAGCTTTCGTAATAAATTTACATAAATTAGGGTTTGCCACTAATAAAAGTGCTAAGTTTGGTACAGGAGGTTGATAATGGGACCTGACAGGACTGAGAGAGTGATGGAAGCGATGCCAATGGTTGTGATGATGACAGAGGAGAAAAAATTCTGATCTCTCCACTTAGCTATTGATTCATCTGTAATAATAATTTGGTTCAGAAGTTAGCAATACATTGGAGACTGACGCATCACAAGTTAAGGACCTATAATTATTGCGGACTTTAATTACACTCGTGTCGCGATCAACGTGTGTAATTAACTCATTCAAACAAATGATTGAAGTTTGGAATCCAAATTGCAAGGCCGCTTTTAATAGTTCTGCAAACGCAGATGCTTTTGTTGCTTTTGTTCTGCACTTACATAATCTTGCTTTTTACCTTTGTATTCACCTAACATGCGCTATTTAGCGTGTTTTCAAAAGAAAGTTTTTTGGACCAAAGTGAACAATTCGTCCAAAATGTTATAGATTACGAAATGAACTTTAGGTGCCATTGAAATGCTGCTTGTAAGGTAGTAATGAGATGAGAAATATTCGTCAAATTCTTATAAGCCAAACAATGGACGAATTCTCGGGGCAGCTTTATCCAGGATAAGTGCAAACCACCTAAAGCCTATGAATAATCTTTACAGTGGCATGAACTGCCATTCATCTATCATTTATGCATTTGTGCTTTCATTTTCCATTCTTCGTTTGCCTAACTTACAAAGTTAACCACCAAGATGTAGGTTATTCTTTGAAGACAAAACTTCTATAGATACCAGATTGCTGTCAGACACCAATCGTTCTTTGTCATAACCAGCTCATGCTACTGCTACGGTTAACTTATACAAGGCCACAGCTGCTGTTCAGTATTCCTTGGGATTTGACTGACCCACATTTCTGGTGTATCCATCAATTACATGCTTAGGCTTTTGGAATTTAATCACCCGAAATTTAGAACATTGTATAGCATAGTTAAAATAACATAATAATAGTAGCGATTCTGCCTAATCTTCGCATGCATTTTCAGCCGTCAATGAGGGTCTCTTCCATTTTGTCGAAGGGTTCGCAGATTAAAAAGTAGTACATTTTTTGTGGCGGATTTGTTGGAACAGGATAATTTCCCCTTGATATACAATATTTGCTGGTGTAAGCATCGCAAAGGGCATTAGTCTAGGAAAAGTTGCTCCTGAACTAGTCGTAGTTGCAATTGCACATGCACCTGTCAGCCTGTTGACAGAAAAATGTTGAGAGTTGTGAAGTTAAGTAGAGAAGTTGCAGAAGGAGAAGGGTTTGTGCACTGAATGAAAAGCTTAAATGCGTTGGGCTTGAGCGGTAAAAGCGGATGCGTGTGACTGAGAATGCAGGAAAGGAAAGTAGATGAATGTGGGTTTAACTGTGCATTTGTTAAGAAGAAGGGATAAATTAATGGGGCGGAAAATTTCTGTTTCCTCAAACTGTTGTCTTTTCTTCTAATTAATGCCATTAAGCGAAAAAATCTGCTCTCTTCACTCCTGCCTTTACATTCTCTCACTTCCCATCCATCACCCATCTGTGTTACCATCTTCACCCTATTTCTCATTTTAGCCCAATCAACCATGCTACTTCCTCTCCACCAGAGAGGCACAATCAAGCCATTGTTTCTCCTGGTACAAGGTAACTATTGGCTTAGAACATATCTTTGCTAGCTCCACAGTAATTACTAGGAGTGGCTCGCCAATTTTTAGTTCTGACCTTTCTTTGCCCTGATCGTTCCCAAAAGCCCAAAAGTCATTTGCCCAAAAGGAAACATGGGGAGCATAAAGGCGCGGAAAAGCGGTCTCGACATGGTAGCGCATTTAGTTCAAAATATTAGCAGTGGTGGCTCTTCTTATTCTCTCTCTTGCCTCCTTTACATGCGGCATGATGCGAGAAATTCAACTAAAAGAAAAGGCGCAAACGCAAATGATGTCCACATCTACAAAACCAACTACGAGAGATGCTGTCTGAAGCCCACAACAGACGGCGCTTAGAGGCACCACGCGGCATACGCTGCTGATGGATTTACACGTGTCAGGCTCGAACTGCTCCATCAAAGGACAAACCGCTAAACATGTTGTTTTACATGATGCGTCGTGCTTTATTTTTCGTATTGCTTCGCCACACTGTCGTTCCTACTATTCAGTTGTTTGTCAGTGCCCTCCTTCTGATTCGTTTATCCTCGCTTTTAATCTTCTTTACATCCGCCACACCCGTCTCTCCCAACATCCCACTACGAAGTTCCATAGGCATCAGAGGGCCAAAATAGATCGACATAGTAGAAATTAGGGGTACGTTGTGTTAACGGTTCCTCATCATTTCCTCTTAATGTATGCCATTTAAAAAAAATCTCTTCCATCGAGTCGAGTTCGCCATATTTTACGCAGTCATATGGCTAGATATGCAAATATGTGGATCAATTTAGAAAAAAAAAACGAGAAAAAGAAGGAAAGAAATAAGGTACACTGCACCAGAGCACCGTGCAGCGTCATCCTACGGTGCCCATTTTTGATCCTCTTTCCTGCCTTTTCATCCTCTTTCCTTTTTTGTCTACGAATTCTCACCTCTTGAGCTCCATCTCAATTATTCTTTTGTCTTTCCCAGCTGAACATTCATGTTTCGTTGCTCCCATGGGAGAAATTTCATGCAAGGCAATAGTTCGTCCAAGCATAGAATCAAAAATACTAATCGGTAATGAACCTTTGTTACCTCGACAGCAAACTTTCTGGGAGAGTCACGAAATTTTTCAGCTAATTCCTGTCCTGCCATAAGCCTTCTCTGCCACTTACTTTTCATGTCTCAAATATGGATTTAAAATCACTAGATGAGCAGCAGCACCATGAGACCTTCAGAAACATGGTAGCACAGTACGCAAGACTAGACTTGACTAGATCTGACTAGACTGGAATAAATTAAGAAAAGACTGGTTTAGTCACCTAGGTCAGATTATGACAGACTTGGATAAAATAGGAAAGAAGAAGGTGGACAAGACTATTCGAGCTATTCTCCATGCCGCATCCTTAGAGCCGCCTTACACATTGCCATTGAAGTCAAACCCTACACTCTAATTTGGCCCACCCAATAGAGTTGACGCAACCCTATGCCATTCGAACTGAGGTCTAATTTTTCTTCCTCGCAGATAAGGATATCAAGGTGCACACGCAAGAAGTTGGTTCAATGACATCTTTAAAGTGGGTGGAGAACAGTTCTCCTGTCCCACGCCACCTATCAGCACATCTTTGGTGAGTGTCTCCTTCGTTTTCCATCACGCTTAATAGGCTCCCAATCATTGCATATAACATTTATCTCGCGGTGTGCTCTCCGTGCGTTTAACTCAACCGGAAGAGGGGAGTGAGTGCGCCCTGCATTACATTTCCATACCTTTATATTTCATCTTTGTTGACACGAGAAAATCTCGCTCCTCTGTCTCTCTTACGCTTCTCTCACATTCTTCTCCTTTGTAATCATCAACAATTCTTCCCTGCCTGCTACTTCTACTTCATCATCTACCGGAGCTCTCCTTGTAAGCCTCTTTTTACCTGCACACCAGGCTCACCTGTGATTATGACACAATTAAATGATGCGATGATTTATAATCCAGTCCACGCTAGCCTCAATTTCGTCTCCTACTTCTCTTCCACTCGCCTCTTCAGGAGCGAAGATGAGCACATTGCTCCCACTTCTCAACTAAATTGAGTAATGTTTTTTTTGCATTATAAGTACATTTAATTACCAAAAGAAATCTTCAAAACCTACTTTATGTCTCAAAATTAGCTGATATGCTGGAAGCATTTAAAATGGCCCAGTTACATAAAAACCAAAAGAGAACGAGCGCTGCAGAACTGAAGAGGAACTTATTCGCTCAAGCATTCATACGCACTTATAAAGAGTTGGCGATGTTGTTTGGCTGCCTTATTTCATAGCACCTCTGGTATCTGCAAGAATCCGCCATGCTAGCTAGTGCGCAATCAAGCCGATTTACAAAAATTTTACAAAAATTCTTCTTACCTTCTGCAAACAGCTACGAAAGCATTGAGTGTTCACAGATATCCGTATAAAGTGCATTAAAGTACATGATGTCTCTTCAAACAAGAACAACACACTCAAACAGTTGGCGGCGCGCATGAGTCAAAACAAGTGGAAACAGAAAAGGAACCTGTGAAAGTTATTGACCTGTTAATGCTTTAATGAATAATGCTACCAAGTGTAATGCGAATGGTTCTGGAAATTAATCCAATGATTCGCCTGGGGTTTATTTACCGACAAAATCTGCGAATCTACTACAAAAGCCTACTATCTCAAAAACACGTTTTTTACGATAGCGCTCGTTCATCTTTGTTGCAACTTTTTAGCACATTTGACAACAATAAAATTCTTAAGAGAAATATTGCTGCGATTCGGCTGTGCGTATTAGCATGCGACTTTTCATAAAATGGGTCCATTAGCAAGTCTGCTGCATTGACAAAGGTGAACTTGGACAGGACATAAGGTAGAAGTAGGAAAAGAGGCAGATCGGGGCCAAAGTGAAATGTTAATAATTGCCACATGCGCATGAAGGATTTCCATTGAAATTGGAAAACCAAAAGCATAATTCCTAGTGAGGAATAAAAGCTAGCATCATTTCAGGCATAAAATAGCAAAGACCATCCAAGAAGTAGCAGGCTGAATAACTACTCGCGATCTTTGTTTTCGTGGGCCATCTGGGTCATAATTTGAAGTAAATATTTGAAGTTAGGGAGTCAGCTACATCCAAATTTCAAAGCATGAAAAAATGGTAATTTGTAGAAAATTTGCCAACAGGACAGGAGAGATAAAAACTAAACATATTCTTTGCAGATTTAACCACGTGACATAAATGTATGCTAAATTACAATAAAATCTTTGGCAGGTTAGTAATCGGTGTCAATTTTCCAGATTGCATCCTTGTTGAACGGTACCAAAAGATGGACCTCAGAAATATTCACACAGTTTTTAGCATTTCGAATGAACTAAATTTAAACACCTGCTCCGCTAAATAAAAGCATAGACTACCTAGTTTGTGTCGCTAAATTAAAGCGTTCAGTGCTCATTTTTGCAAGAACACAATGGAGGCCTCAAGTCGCAGTTGTATGCACAAGGCAAAATGAGTGATTGAGGTGCCACCTCCGTTAGCATAGTAGAAGTTATGAAGCAGACAAATGATCTACCTTGGACAATAAAATTGCTCTGTCCAAAGGCAAATACGGCCAAAATGTCTCTGCCAATGCATTAAAACAGACAAAGGGAGCATTATAGCCTCTATTAGTATTTTTATGTTGCCGAAGTCAAGAAAGAAGCAATTGTTAATTTCTTTCGCATAAAGTTTGTAGATTGCTGTGTCCGGGCGGTATCATAATTCATTTAAAGTTATTAAAAGCCTATGGTAAAGGAGCGGTGTAATTACGTAAAATACTAATTCATATCACACGACTTCACAAGAGCCGTATGATTTGCACTACGTTAAAGCTATAAGCTTCGCGTCAATTTTTATTCGTTTAAATTTTGTCGACAACATTGAAAATAAGTTAACAATGCCCAGTAGTTTTGATTGCACATGCATAAATTTACTCTAGAGGTATTTAGTTTGAACAACAACCTTATGTTTGTTTTAACAAATTCTTCTCTACATCTCGTTTCGGATTATATGCATAGGTGATTTTCAGTTTGTTGATTTTTGATGGCTTCAAGAGTTCAGTTTTGATTTATTTCCTGATCGCAACTATTAATGCAGTATTCAGAGTTTACTGCCTCGTATTTGGCTAATGATTGCACAGTTTTGCTGCAGTATCCCCGTGCTGCAAGCATCTTCCTCTATGTAACTTAATTCACATTAGGGATAAGTGTAGCATGGTTTGCTTACTGTGCCTACACTTGCAGTCTGCATTAGAATTGCTGCCACTTGTCGTTTATAGGCCCCCTTATTATCAAAAGTTCGCTAATATTTACTGTAAGTTAATATGTGCCTAACTGTTTCACTCTTAGCTCCAAACCGCTTACAAGTAGTAGGAACTTTTGTATAATTTACTCAGAAAAGTGTGTTTAAAGTAAGCGAGAGTCCTTAATTAAAAAATTGCCTGCTAACTTAGTACGACTTTGAGGAGTAAGGCTGTACTACTAACGTGACACGAGTAGCTATTGTAGCGTATTTTCAGAACGGACAGGTCATAAATACGCAAATCTGTTGCATCCATGTCAGCAAGTTTCGTAGTACTCATGCGTTTTTTGCCATTCCTTTAATTGTTACATAGTCGCAAAAAGCCTCCACCTAATTATGCGGAAGATCTAATAGGAAAAAAGGCATTAATAGAGGTTAAGTGCTATTTAAATACTAATAAATTTAGGCCATAACACAAAGCATGCCCTCCATCATGTACGTATTGTATAAAAACGTGATCACTCTTATTTCTAGATTGTATGGATTAAAAGAACTATTCTAGAACTTAACTTTGGCCTTTACCAAACCTGAGGAAATTTTGATTCACAGATTCCAAAGGTATCATGGCAATACGAGCTTTCGCAATGAGTTGCTTTTAACCATCGCAGCAACGTCAGAAAGCATTGCGTTCGTGCGTTGCGGGGGAGGAGATGCCTCTTGGTCACCTCGAGTACTCAATGTGGGACAAAATCTATCTATATGAATTTACGAGAAAAAAGAACTGGTGGTGGACACACTTATGTAAGCGATCAGAAGCGATCTTGACGTTCATTTGGCCACAGGTTTCACTACGGGGAATAAAGTAAAAACCTTGCACCTACTTAGCATACAGTGAGGGAGTGAAGTACGAATGTTGAGCCATTCTATTCCCCGCTATCAGCATAATGCACGTGCAGTTGTATTTGCTTAGAAATTTCGATTTAATTTTGCTTTAACATGCCGTTAGTTTTGGTTGGTTTCCATTTATTATCCTTGGTTTGGAGCACATAGCTACCCTCTGGTGCCTTATTGTGAGTTTATTCATCTTTTATGCTATCACTTTCATTCACCAACTCGATACCCTATTGACAAGTAATCTCCGCTTCACCATTATCCCTACTTTCCTTAGAGGTGAGGAGTGCGATTAGGCAAACGTAGTGGCCGAAACCTGCTCATTGAACCAGCGCGTCCATACCTCCTTGAGCGTCTTGCTACTGCATTGCCATTAGAACCGTCAAGTCGGGATCGCTAACGATCTTTCCACATCTCTATCTCCTTATGCCATACTCAGCGCTCGCGCAGGTACGTCTGATATAAAGGCGAACACCCGCCGCGTCTTCTTTTTTTACTTAATCTTTTCCATTGTGCCCCACTTTTATCAAAATTGTCATTCCGCCAATAACTCCCGCCCACCAACTCTGCTTTGTTTTAGGTGGCGTGGATCCATGACTACGTAGATAAGTGGCGGTTCGATGCTGCCACCGATTCGTTGTTGACTCCTAATGCCCCTGAAATCGAGGCAGCAATGCTGATGGTTCCGTTGTCACCTCTGTTTCCTCAGTGCCTTTCAGTACGGCTTTGAATTGAATAACACGGTTCGTCAGTGTGTTGTCGATAGTCCATGCATCTGGAATGAAAGATGGAGTGACCTCTGGGATAGTGAGACCTGGAGCACAAGTGGCTCAATCAATCGTTGTTGTCTTGCACAAAGAAAAGGAGGGATTCCTAGACGCCTGTGTTGTCCAGGCTGCAAGTCTTCTCTTTCCCATTACATACGTTGATCGACTTTAACTAGACCTTCATTTTGCTATTGACTAGCTATTGGAATTCAGCTTAAATACTTACCTTTTTTATTTCTTAAGCTAATCAAAAGGCTCCCATTATTCGACTCCCACTTATTTGTGGGATTCGATTTTCCATCGCTACTGATGTGTTTTCCGAAATTCATCGTGGTTCCTAGAAAACCAGGTCCTGCATAAGTTACTCTTACCTGCCAAGATTTCAAAATATCGGAAAGGCTACCTGATCGCTGAAAACGGGCGATTGTATTCTGCAGCAGACTTGCGCGACTCATTATATGGGCCCCGTAGTCCTTGACAGAACATTTTTAGTTGCGTTGGTTCCGGTCTTGCATCGCAATCACTTTGCAGTCTGGTACCAGAAATTCCAGGCCGCCATTCTGTCCACGGCACGCAAACTATCCTTCGTCATTGTCAAATATCAAATGAGTTTAAATAGTTAAGTTCAACAATATTTACCAGGTTAATCCTTGAACTTCTGCTCCTACCAATTCACGGGAAGCTCGATGATGCATGAGATGGTCTAAAAAGTTTGTGCAGTTTCCAGAGAAATTCGTTGCACTTACTTGCTAGGAATTGGGAAAAACATGAGCTACTAATGGCATGGTAATCAGGTGTTCTCGCTCTAATTTTCCATACCCACTAACTGAGACTGAATGGAGTTTAACTTGGTTCTAAAACTGGAGCAAAGCTAGGTTTTTCGCCAAGTATTCGCATCGTATTCGGCAACGTAGGATTTGAAGTTCATAAATATTTTGTTACTACACCTTTTTGTACACGTGTAGGGTGGCTTCTTGAATGTTTGTCCGACTGGGTGAATAGCTTGTATTGAAGATTAGTATATATTGCCACAAATGCTATGCAAATAAATACTTCAGGTATTTATCACTGAATTAACCACACACTTTTCACCTCTTAGGTCTGAGGCACTCACTATTTCCTCTCTAACAGACTACGGTCTGTATGTATCAGTGCGTGCACGCTGGACCGTAGGCGCAGGTGTCCACGGCGAATCGGTGATGGCTATTATCTGTCTACTCGATAAGATTCGATGTAACTGGAAGGTGTTTCGGAGGAGCTTTTTGAAAACTGTAAGCGTTAATGGGTCATTGCTGAATTACCTGCCAATTGGAAATGCTACATGGCGTAATGAGCATTGTGCTCTCCTTCTTATCATCCTTCTTTAATATTTTTTGTTCAAGCTCTTTGTGGTTAGTACCAGGTATTTTTGTCGACAATTGGCTGAGATATGCAAAAGTATGGTCGGCTCGGAGACTGCATCGGTAAAGGCGAAGCGTCGACTGACTACTGCGCTTTTAGTTTTGCCTTCAACGGCAAAAGCGTGAAGGCTCGTATTGTGGATCGAAATGATGTAGTGATTATAGCAGGTTATAAAATGGCGATATTGTCTTCCTACCTTCCTACCCATTTACTTTTTTTCTATTTGGTTAACGCTTGATAATAGGCGTGGGCTTATCAATCGCTAAGCATTTCGTCAATGTTCAACGACCTTTAGGTGAAGGCGCCTTACCACCAATGCAAGGGAGACTGCGAGCATCTGGAGGTTTTGCAGGCAGGCGTTTCTGCTCCTCTCTATAAGGTAAGTTTGCCTACGCCTGTCAGATGTTGCTGCATCAAACAACCTTGTTAAGGCTTTGCATTTGAAGCCAATTTCTTGGAGCTGTTTCAAATCGGGGTAATATTTATGCTTTGTCATCTCATTCCAAGCAATGAAAGCGCCTTTCCTCTAGCAGTAAGTGAGTCATTTTGGTTAATAGCGGGCTGTTTTCTTGGGGATACTTTTTGCTTAGAGTTCAGCGATGCTTGTAAAGATGAGGCACAGTTGGTTGAGGACCACCTCAGTTTGTAAGAGTGAACGCTGAAAATATCTGTGCCTTAATCGGTTTTCATGGGTGGATAAGTGTGCACGTTGTCGCGTTGTCGTAGAATGTGCCGTTTGTAAGGGATCCATCCAAAAGCCAAATCTACTTACCAGTTCATCTACCCCGATTCATCTCCCCAATACGAACGTACTTTTGGCCACCAACTGGGGTTATGTTTTGTTTTACTGCGTGGAAGAAGATGTATCTGAAGTCATCTCAAGTTTCTCAAAATAGTGTATGAGGAAAACATCTAATCGGTTAAAATGAAATCCAAAGCTTAATTATTTAAACAGCTTTGCCATCTGTATGTTGGTCCTTTAGTTTATTCATCCTCAATCCAGTCTTATGTCTAGCTATTTGCCAATTCACTTTTGCAAGGCTTCTACATTATTTGGAGACATTTGAAGGCAAAACAGAGGTCAAGCAGCTGGCAGATTAGAAGCATATATGAGCTTTTTAGCTTCAAATTCATGTTACTAAACAAGTTTCTTTCGCACGCCTTAGCGACCGACACCACTGACAGCAGTGCAGTCAGATCCATTGCTGGAGGATCACAAAGGGAGAGTAGCGGAGTTCGAAGCATGTGCGGAACTTGTGCCATCCATCGCAGCACCGCAGGCTGCGTACGTGTGGGTGTCGGAGAACCTGGAGGCAGCCTAACGCAAACATGCTCCCTCGGTGGTCACGGAAGTAGGGTTAGAGGAAATGGAACGGAGCCTTAACCGAACCCAGGCCATCGCTACAGAATTGGAGACGAGGGCGGCTGAGTTCCTGATAATAACTACTGTCTTCTGCTCCCTATTTTTGGAGGCTTTTGTTGCTCTTCTAAATACCGATTCATCATGTTCAATTCTCAGCCACTTAATATCATTTCATCCCTTTTCCACATACCCACCCATTATATCCCCATACTTCTATTTCCTTTCATTTAGTATTTTGTATGCATGTATTGTGTACAGTTTCGTTTGTCAGCTCAACAATTTGCATCATCTGCTGGATGCTTTTGATTTTGATTCATCTTTTTTTCCGATCAAATGATTAGGTGGGGTTTGTTTTACATTTTTCGTACAATTCTCTTGGTCTAGACGTGTGTATTGAGATTGTCTTAAGGTTTCCCTTAATAGAAGCTACGGTCTACGTGCAGAACTGTTGGCACGTTGAGGCTGGAAGGGGTTGATACGTTCTAGGTATGCGCAACTTCTACTGACTCAGTCGTATCTGACCCACTTGCCTAGTCCCTTGGAGCTGCAAATGAGTTTGTCCCCCTCCACCGTACCTTCGTTGTGTGGATCGTCGATGCGTGAAATAGATGTGCTTTCTGCCCAAAGGCTGTCTTTTTTTCGACTTCTTAGGGTGTTGGCACGGCTGAAGTTGCCACGTTGCTCTTACTAGGAAACTCATGTCCTTTAAATGTGCTTTGTAGGCCAGAGGCCGGAAAAAATTTTGATCCGATTGTGGACTAACGTGGTCACTCCCTAGGGCCTGAGTCACTCTTGTCTTTGCTGTTTCGACCAAGTTGTTCTGCATCTTATTTCAGCTTGTAACAAAGGAGTCCAGAAGCAGCCAACCTTTTCATAGTAAGAGTAGAGTTGTCAGACCTCTTTTACTTCAAAAAAGGCATGAACTTTGGAGACTGGGGGAAAACCGTTAAGTTAAACATTCACTTGTGTCCACAAGAGCTATTATCAGTAGCGATTGAAGCAGGAATCTCTCCTGACTCCGGCATTGACCAGTGCCGCAAGACGTTGGCTCAACTTGTCATTGACTAGCGAGGGCAGCCGTTGACTAAAGAATTTTTCCATCGCGGTCAAATGCCAGGCAACGATGGTGTTGCGTATGCTAGGACCCTGCAACTCCTAGCAGAACGGACTTTTAGGGATTGTACACTAGAGAGTGACTAACTGATTGGCCGTTCAGCTCGAGCGGAAATCCGAATGTGATGTAACATTAGGAAAACGCTGAATAATATGAGCTACGCCTGCAGTAGAGTTTGGGCGATCCATGTCTAGATTTGAAGAAGTTATGATATTTGAGGAGAATGGATAAGAAACGTTGCTGTTACATCCTTTTGAAGAAACAAAATGAAGTGAAATGCAAATAAACTAAAAAAATTTACTATGCCTGCACGCCTACATATAACTGGTGATTTTCTTGTATTCTAATTTTAAAAAACACAATCATTTGGCCATACGTCGTAAATGGAATGTGCCGCGTATTGTTTAAAATAAAAAAGTAGGTACATATAGTGTTTGTGAATTCTGATACATAGGTCTAATGTAAACGCATACGTTTTTAAGCAAAGCTTGCCTTTAAGTAAATCAATTTGCTTAGCGTTTCCAAGGTCATTAGCGGTAACTGCTTTTCATATCGTCGGTAAATAAGTTTCCTTGCGACGCCATTACATCATGATTTTGGCGAAATGGTTCATATTTATCGGAAACATATCCTAATTGCTAGGAAACGCTTAGTGAAAACGGCATTGTTGGTCTCCAAATCCACAAGAATGTGTCACCTCTGGCTGGTGCATAACTTACCGTGAATGGGCTCTTTAGCGATGGATTTGGAATCAGAAACTTGCCTATAGCATTACTTGGCACATAACTCAGGTAAAAATAGGCTGCATTTCATGGTTTATTGTCATGCGCAAATTAACAATAGCCAAGCACGAAGCATTTGACTTTGCGCTTTAGAGCCGAAAATTTAGTTAATATTGCGCCGTAAACTTGTTTGTTGCAAGTTTCTACAACAAAACACCCATTAAATACGTCTGAAATACTAGTTAATTGGAAGTATTTGGCAGCTTTGAGAAAACATTTAATTACGGACAAGCTACTCCCTCCGCTTCAGCACCATAGAAAAGATCTGAACAAATTTAAATTTTTGACTTGTGGTTTAGATCATTGCATGCATAGGACGCCACGTATGTAAAACAATAGCAAATCAGCTCAAGCACTATGCACTACATGGTTTTCCCGTTTTGGTTTATAAATGACTCTAATAAGATCCCGGCTGTTGGCTTTTTAGGGTGCCAAGAAGGCGAGTTTCCTCTTAAACTACAGCACCATGTCTTGTTACTGTGCAAAGAGTGTGTTATGATGAAAAAGCAGTGAGTGCGTGTCAAACAAAATGCGTCATATCTCTTGCTTGAATCTAGAAATAATTAAGATTATGTATCAAATGTTAGGTTTCTTCCGCACCCGTGAAGTACAGTGTAGTGTGAATGCGTTCGATGCGTAAACCGAGATAACAGAAGCGCATAGCTGTGATCCACTTTTCAGCTCTTCGACTGTTTATCTTAATTTCACGCTCAGCTGTTTTATAAATTCCTGGCAACTGAGATTTCCCATGTTAAAAGAAAAAAACCCAGACATAATTGATAATTAAGAACCTGTTTTGGAAAAGAAAGCTGAAATAGCACAAGTATATATAGAGCTGCACCGTATTTTGCTCGTCCGGATTTCAGTTTGGTCAAAACTTACAAATGGCAGTTTAATTCATTTAGCAATATCTTACCTTAGATTTCGTAATAAATTTACATAAATTAGGGTTTGCCACTAATAAAAGTGCTAAGTTTGGTACAGGAGGTTGATAATGGGACCTGACAGGACTGAGAGAGTGATGGAAGCGATGCCAATGGTTGTGATGATGACAGAGGAGAAAAAATTCTGATCTCTCCACTTAGCTATTGATTCATCTGTAATAATAATTTGGTTCAGAAGTTAGCAATACATTGGAGACTGACGCATCACAAGTTAAGGACCTATAATTATTGCGGACTTTAATTACACTCGTGTCGCGATCAACGTGTGTAATTAACTCATTCAAACAAATGATTGAAGTTTGGAATCCAAATTGCAAGGCCGCTTTTAATAGTTCTGCAAACGCAGATGCTTTTGTTGCTTTTGTTCTGCACTTACATAATCTTGCTTTTTACCTTTGTATTCACCTAACATGCGCTATGTAGCGTGTTTTCAAAAGAAAATTTTTTGGATCAAAGTGAACAATTCGTCCAAAATGTTATAGATTACGAAATGAACTTTAGGTGCCATTGAAATGCTGCTTGTAAGGTAGTAATGAGATGAGAAAAATTCGTCAAATTCTTATAAGCCAAACAATGGACGAATTCTCGGGGCAGCTTTATCTAGGATAAGTGCAAACCACCTAAAGCCTATGAATAATCTTTACAGTGGCATGAACTGCCATTCATCTATCATTTATGCATTTGTGCTTTCATTTTCTATTCTCCATTTGCCTAACTTACAAAGTTAACCACCAAGATGTAGGTTATTCTTTGAAGACAAAACTTCTATAGATACCAGATTGCTGTCAGACACCAATCGTTCTTTGTCATAACCAGCTCATGCTACTACTACGGGTAACTTATACAAGGCCACAGCTGCTGTTCAGTATTCCTTGGGATTTGACTGACCCACATTTCTGGTGTATCCATCAATTACATGCTTAGGCTTTTGGAATTTATTCACCCGAAATTTAGAACATTGCATAACATAGGTGAAATAACATAATAGTAGCGATTCTGCCTAATCTTCGCATGCATTTTCAGCCGTCAATGAGGGTATCTTCCATTTTGTCGAAGGGTTCGCAGATTAGAAAGTAGTACATTTTTTGTGGCGGCTTTGCTGGGGCAGGATAATTTCCCCTTGATATACAATATTTGCTGGTGTAAGCATCGCAAAGGGCATTAGTCTAGGAAAAGTTGCTCCTGAACTAGTCGTAGTTGCAATTGCACATGCACCTGTCAGCCTGTTGACAGAAAAATGTTGAGAGTTGGGAAGTTAAGTAGAGAAGTTGCAGAAGGAGAAGGGTTTGTGCACTGAATGAAAAGCTTAAATGCGTTGGGCTTGAGCGGTAAAAGCGGATGCGTGTGACTAAGAATACAGGAAAGGAAAGTAGATGAATGTAGGTTTAACTGTGCATTTATTAAGAAGAAGGGATAAATTAGTGGGGCGGAAAATTTCTGTTTCCTCAAACTGTTGTCTTTTCTTCTTATTAATGCCATTAAGCGAAAAAATCTGCTCTCTTCACTCCTGCCTTTACTTTCTCTCACTTCCCATCCATCACCCATCTGTGTTACCATCTTCACCCTATTTCTCATTTTAGCCCAATCAACCATGCTACTTCCTCTGCACCAGAGAGGCACAATCAAGCCATTGTTTCTCCTGGTACAAGGTAACTATTGGCTTAGAACATATCTTTGCTAGCTCCACAGTAATTACTAGGAGTGGCTCGCCAATTTTTAGTTCTGACCTTTCTTTGCCCTGATCGTTCCCAAAAGCCCAAAAGTCATTTGCCCAAAAGGAAACATGGGGAGCACAACGGCGCGGAAAAGCGGTCTCGACATGGCAGCGCATTTAGTTCAAAACATTAGTATCGGTGGCTCTTCTTATTCTCTCTCTTGCCTCCTTTACGTTTGACGTAATGCGAGAAATTCAACTAAAAGAAAAGACATACGCAAATGATGTCCACATCTACAAAACCAACTACGAGGGATGCTGTCTGAAGCCCACAACAGACGGCGCTTAGAGGCATCACGCGGCATACGCTGCTGATCGATTTACACGTGTCAGGCTCGAACTGCTCCATCAAAGGACAAACCGCTAAACATGTTGTTTTACATGATGCGTCATGCTTTATTTTTCGTATTGCTTCGCCACACTGTCGTTCCTACTATTCAGTTGTTTATCAGTGCCCTCCTTCTGATTGGTTTATCCTCGCTTTTAATCTTCTTTTCATCCGCCACACCCGTCTCTCCCAACATCCCACTACGAAGATCCACAGACATCAGAGGGCCAAAATGGATCGATATAGTGGAAATTAGGGGTACGTTGTGTTGACGGCTCCTCATCCTTTCCTCCTAATGTAAGCCATTTGAAAAAAAATTCTTCCATCGTGTCAAGTTTGCCATATTTTGCGCAGTTATATAGCTAGATATGCAAATATGTGGATCAATTTAGGAAAAAATGAGAAAAAGAAGGAAAGCAATAAAGGATACTGACCAGAGCACCGTGCAGAGTCATCCTACGGTGCCCATTTTTGATCCTCTTTTCTGCCTTTTAATCCTTTTTCCTTTTTTATCTACGAGTTCTCACCTCTTGACCTCCATCTCAATTATTCTTCTGTCTTTTCCAGCTGAACATTCATGTTTCTTTGCTCCCATGGAAGAAATTTCATGCAAGGCAATAGTTCGTCCAAGTATAGAATCAAAAATACTAATCGGAAACGAACCTTTGATACTTCAACAGCAAACTTTTCAAGAGAGTCACGAAATTTTTTAGCTGATTCCTGCCCTGTCTTAAGCTCTCTCTGCCACTCACTTTTCATGTCTCAAATATGGATTTAAAACCACTAGGTGAGCAGCAGCACCATGAGACCTTCAGAAACATGGTAGCACGGTACGCAAGACTAGACTTGACTAGATCTGACTAGACTGAACTAAATTAAGAACAGACTGGTTTAGTCACCTAGGTCAGATTATGACAGGCTTGGATAAAATAGGAAAGAAGAAGATGGACAAGACTATTCGAGCTGTCCTCCATGCCGCATCCTTAGAGGCCCACCCAATAGAGTTGACGCAACTCTATGTCATGCAAACTGAGGTCTAATTTTTCTTTCTCGCGGATATGAGGATCAAGGTGCACACCAAAGAAGTTGGTTCAATGACTTTTTAAAAATGGGTGGAGAACAGTTCTCCTGTTCCACGCCACATATCAGCACATCTTTGGCGAGTGTCTCCTTCGTTTTCCATTACGCTTAATAGACTCCCAAGCATTGCATATAACATTTTTTCTCGCGGTGTGCTCCCCATGTGTTTAACTCAACCGGGAGAGGGGAGTGAGTACGCTCTGCATTACATTTCCTTACCTTTATTTTTCATCTTTGTTGACACGAGAAAATGCCGCTCCTCTGTCTCTCTTACGCTTCTCTCACATTCCTCTCCTTCGAATTTATCAACAATTCTTCCCTGCCTGCTATTTCTACTCCATCATCTGTTAGCGCTCTCCTTGTAAGCCTCTTTTCATCTCCACACCAGTCTCACCCGTGATTATGGCATAACTAAATGATGCGATGATTTATAATCCAGTCCACGCTAGCCTCAATTTTGTCTCCTACTCCTCTTCCACTTACCTCTTCGGGGGGCGAAGATGAGCACATTGCTCCCACTTCCCACTTCGTGTTTTGTAGACCAACAAAAATTCTACCTGCTTACCTCACTGCCTAATCTTCCTATTCTTCTTGCATTGAATGCCTTTACCTGACGCTCCATAACGCACGCCCATTTCTATTATGCATCCACGCCTGTCTGTCTGTTTACGTAAGTTCGTGTGCATGCCATTGTTCCCTTTTATTTCCGTCCTTTCGGAGAGTCGCCTTAGTTGGTGCCACACATCATCAGGTAGGAAAATGCGAGTGTGCTTGTATGCATGTGGGTGCGAAAGCACATTCATCTCATCTTCTCCTCCAAACCTGTTCTTTGAGCTGACCAAATCAACAGTTCTGTTCTAAGCAAAGTAGGACCTCCTTTGGTCGTCCGTCAGGTGGCTAGTTGGATGCCCATTTGATCTCAATTCCATTGCTCACTTCATTACCTCTTATCGCAGTTCCCTTCATGCGGCCTCTCAGCTCCTTGTGGTATTTCAAACTGAAGAGGACTTGACCATTGAAACTGGCAAAAATCTTGCATCATATAAAGACAACTTGTTTTCTGAGAGATGCAATATGGGTAAGCACATAGAACGCAGTAGGAGACAAAGGATGCACTAACTGACGTTGCGTTGATATGGGGCATGAGAAAGGAGGCGTAGACAAGAGGAATCCTCTCCACCCACTTCAAAGACGTCATCAGACCCACACCTTATGTCTCCCTTGATTCCTAATATCTGCAAGAAGGAAAGAGAAGGCCCCAATTTACATGGCATAAAGTTGTGTAGAGCTGGCTAGTCGGAGACTAAGACTGACTCCAATGGAAATGTAAAAGGCGCCTATGGGGATGGGTCATGCACAATAGGTAAGAAATCGGCAACACATTACTAAAGGTTGCTATTGAGATCGCTAATGTGCATTCTTAATCCTATACTTAAAAATTGCTGTTTTCATTACGAAATGAAATGGTAATCTATGCGTTTCTTTGATGGAAGCTAGATAACATGAATGGTCAGCCGAATGAGACAGAGGAATGATTAAGATAGAGGTGAAGGGATGGGGAGCCGCTGGATTAAAGGGAGTTGGGACATGGATGAACAAAAGAGGATTGCGAATGAGCACTGTAGGATGACTTCGTACAGTGCTGTGGTGCAGCGTTCCTTATTTCTTCCCTTCTTCCCGTCACATTTTCCTAAGCTTATTCAGCTGTCCGCTCATTTAGATATGTGATTACTCTTCAAGGAAATTGCCCTAATAGAAGAAATTTGAGTTTGTTTTGAATGGCTCACTCAAAGAGGCTAGTCATAGTTCACTTTCTATGTATTTACACTGGATGCCAGCTATAGTAACATTAAATTGGCGCACGGAAATGAATTCTGGCAGGAGAGAGAAGATAGCACATCCAGTTTGGCCATTTTGACGCATCTAGGACGAGGAATTGAATGATGTGGAGTGACGAGGAGATGGAGGGGTTGCGACAGAAGTCCGAACGAATAGCTGAATGGCAAACATAACAGCGCGGCGTAGTGAGATTAATAACTGCAGAAGATACGGCACGTAGAACGGTATGCTTGACGGTTCTTTCAGTCCTCAATAACGAGTGAATGAACGAGCTGCTGGGCGGTATGATTATCGCACATGATTGTGTGATTTAGCTATCATAGCAGTTGTCAGCATGGTGTAGACCGGCTGAGTGCTTGACTGCCGCACTCACTGAGTCGCTTAGCCTGCAAACGTGAATGAGATAACGGTCCCTTGAGAGCTAACGCAAGCATGATTGTTGATTAGCTGATGTATCAGAAACCGGTTAAGTGAAGTTTGTACGTCTAACCGTCCTGAGTGTGCGGGGTGTGGAGTTGAGTGGAGTAGTCATGGCACCCTGAACTGCAACTAACCTTTTGGTGAAGGACAGTGCTTTGTTCCATGTCCTGCACGCGATTACACGTCATGTCAGATGACTTGTAGCAGGTTACATTTTCATAGCACAAGGATCTCGCGCATCATGCCGCGTAGATTTGAGTGCAGACGATAGTCTATTCAACAGTCTACCATTATGCGAATTCACAGAAATCACGTGAGGGTTGAGTAATGTACGCAAGAGTTAGGTGAAGTAGAAAGGGTGTTGGAGGTTACAAGCCTGCACGTGAATATGAGGGCTAGAAATTGAATAACTAAATGAAGGATGGGAGGAGGAAGAAAGGGAAGAAAATAAAAAGCTTTGAAGCTAATGTCTATTTCTCTGGGCTGCTTTCATCTCAGCAAATTAAGAAGCAAATGCCATGGCGCAGACAGTCGCATCGCTCCCATTAAACATCTTCGTATGACGATTTGCAATAATCGCATTTTACAAATGCAACACTTCACGCGCTGTGGTCAGTGGATCATAGGTATGTAACTGCACTAATGAATAAATTGCATAGCCACTTGTCTGCTAAGAAAAGAGGCTTATATTTGTGCTTACTATCCTTCTTCTGTGCTTTCAAATTGGAGTGGGTTAGATTGTTTGCAACCGTCTCCTTAATCTGCTACTTGGAGAAGCTTGATAGTGTGATTTTGGTTAAAACGACTTGAGCAAACCCTAGCTTGAAATTGTCGGTTAGATGGTCGGGCAGCTAGCTTAAATGATCTTCTTTTATCCACATGGATTTTAATATTTCCTTTCATAGAGAGGTCTACACCGACGGCTTCACCGCCTAAATATAGAGCGATGTAGCACAGAGTAGGTTGAGTCAATGTAATCTTGTGTAGAGTGCCCCAGGTTATTATGGCCCAGACTCGGCTGATTCATGGTGTCTGATCCAATAGAAGTAGTGGTGAAGTGTTGTTGGTGCAACAATGGATTCTTGTTTCATGGTAGCGATTTTGGTAGTCCAGATCCGTTTCAAACGCCGTTGCAGGTTTGACTGGCAGAGTGGCTCCAAAATGTGCTGACCATCAGCAATAGGAAGCGTATAGAAGGAAGTGATGCAAAGGACACATAAACTGGTCAAAAACTTAGCAGCTTTCCTTAAAAAAACTCATTATGTGACGGCACTGCCTGAATTTGTCGACTACTCCTCTTCTGACATCTCTCACTTACCACCCACCCAAACAGACAATGATGGCGAAGCCCCGCATGATGCTATCCACATCGAAGCTGAATAGAATAGCATTATTTAGTAGAAATCTTTGTGAAATCGTTCATTAGTGATGTTGAATGTAAAATAGAGAAGAGCTGGTCGGTTTCTAGCTGCGGAAACAACAAAGCCTTCTTTGAAGACTAATCCCACAGTCCCAGGTGGGGTTCAGGCTCTGAAAGTGTAACAGAGAGATCACGGAAAAATGACAATGAAGAGACAGGGAGAGAAGAAGAGACCTTATAGATACTTGCCATGGCTAGGCTAAAAGAAAGATGCTATGGGAAGAATTTGGGCTCAAATCGGGCAAATTAATGTTCCGATTGCATTCCCACTATTACTGATCTTTAAGCACCAAAAGCGCCTTGTTGGTTGTGCAACCGCCATGCTGCCTAGCTAACTACCGCATTAGCCGTACTTCAGTAATTTGTGTAGTTGAGTTGCTGATGCTTCAAATCTCCTATTCTAAATTGCATCGAGCTCAGGTTTCCATGGTCCAATCTGTGCGCTCTTAGGCTCAAGCGAAAGCATCTCTTTGCATCACTTGCACCGCATGCGCTTGCATCCGAACAGGCGACCGTAAAAATGGCTGTTGCAGCATAAATGCGTGACACAGGGTCGTATGAATTGAGGCGGGGCTACAATTAGTTCAAACGCAGGATGGCACAAAATTTGCTTACACAGTTGTGGATACGACTGTGCTAAAGTGCAGTTCGCAGAGAAGATAGCGGATTTTACGCTATGTAGGGTTACGCCTACGAGGCTATAAAAATCAGTGTCGACCAAGTCTTGCAAAGATGTGTTTGGGCCGGAGGAGACATTCTAACCCCATCCAAAGGTATGGTTCTTTGCTTGGATGTTGTCATACCTTGAATTTTGCACTCAGTTTACAAAGGGAAAATTGGGTATGGATTTCTTGTAAATGGATCTACTAGGCGGCAGAATGTTTAGCAGTCTGAACTGAGTACAGGAAAACTCTGGTGTCTGGATGACACATCATGTCATCGGATTGATTACAGTGCAGTAGTTCATAAAGGCGACAAATAGGTAGGCGCTGGCTGAGATTGCGTAGAGTTAATCTGAGTCTAATGGCAAAGCTGTGATGCTGCTAACGTGTAAATAGACGCATGCATATCCTCTCTGCTGACTTCCCTTTAACCATTTCTTTAGCCAAGGACTAGAATGTGTCACAGAAACGGATAATCAAAGATTCTTTGATAATTTCTTAGTAGCGAATCCCTATCCATCTCCTGAAATCCATAGCATGATTACATAAATTTATGCAAATTTGCAAATCTAAGCCGCTTCATTTACCCTCCATACAGGCGGTGTCATAAAGAAGCTTACGCCGCCATCAATGGTTGCTTATTTGGGTGAGTGACTAAAGAGAGGAGGGAAAGATTGGGCATGAAGTCTTCTAGTAAAACCACTATGTCTAAATACAACCGCTTTTCTCTTGCAAAACCACTAGGAATGAAAGAAAATTTTAGTTAAGTAGAGTAAGTGCCGGTGAGATAGGGAACTGGGTTAAGAGTAGGATAGGGATGGATGGTAGATAGGAAGAGGAAGCCAAAGCAGGTGTAGAAAGAATAAACTACCTTCATAATGCAATTGATAAAAAGGGATAAAACCGTTTCGAAAACATGTTATAAACTTCCCATTCCATCAAGCGTTAGGTGCTCACAAACGCATTTTCTGACCTAGTCTAATCGACTTTTCTTTCTTTGCCTCGTATTCTCACGCATCGACGTCGTCAATGTTCAATCCTGGAACACTTCAGCATTGCTATCGATTCACATGCCTTTCTGCCTTTCCACATTTCCTCCTTTGCCACCGTACTCCCTCAGTTTTCTTTGCCAATATAGACAATTTGCATTTTGGTCACACCTGAATTGTCAGAATTTGCCTTTAAGAATTAAAAAAAATCAGCCTTCTGATTCCCAACTCTGTGAGATTCTTGATCAAAGAGGATAAAATAGGCGCACCTTTATCATTTTGTTCTCCTAGCTTTTCTTGTCAAAATAGACACTTCTTCCACCGGACTCGAACTGCCTCAGCCTCTTGCAGAACTATTCCTATTCCTAACTTTACTAAACTATAATCCTTGCACTACGGCCACATCTAAATGGAAAAATAGTAAAACAGGAACGGCTGCAAGCATTTGCAAAAGAAAGCATGATACCAAGTTTCAATTCTGATTAACTTGGGATTACATAAATGCGAAAAGATTTTTGCTCTATATCAAGGCGACTGTTCCACTTCCGCCAAAAGTTAACTGCCAAAAGTACCGTGGGTGTAGGTGGCGAGGCATGAGCATTTCACAATCATCGATAATAGTCTCACTTGCATGCTAAATTCAGTTCAGCAAAGGTCCAAACAAGATTGCCAATTTAAAGGCTGCTCATAACAAAGAAGGAGAAAAGAAACAACACGTGGTCGAAAAGGAGTAAAGCAAAACGTTAGTCACTTGCCGAGTAAGTAGTAACTGTTTTCTCCAAAAGAAATTACTATATTTTTCCTTGATATAGCTTGGGCTGAAGCTACCAACTAACTAAAAATAAAAGCATCAAGCCCATGCGAATCTTTTTCTGCAATTACTTCACTACTTGTCTACACTTGAGTCCTAGAACTAGTAAATTAAGCTATTCCAGCAAACATCCGGTCACGATCATGTCGGTGTCGCAATTCTTACACAACTTTTGTTTAGCCAGGCGCGCACAGCGAAGATATGTTCGAGTGACTCTTTTTACTTTATCGTCTTAACCAAGTCTTTTCCTTCTTTTGTTTCCTGATTGGCGCACTTCTCGACGATTACTACCCTTCGATGAATGCCTTAAGCATGTGCAACAATTGTGCCTAATGTCTATCTCATCGTCACCTCTGAAGCGTCTTCGTTCTCTGCTACGATCCCAGTACTTATTATCGCACAAGAATACGCCAGATACCCCGACAACTGAGGAAGGCCTATATTACACGGCTTTGACAATGCAAATTCTTCTCTCACGCAGTTATTATTAAATCTATTCCAATTTAAAAAAAACTTGAAATAAATACATCAATGTTAGCATTAAAATCCTACAAGTCCCAACAGTCGGCTTCATTGAATAATGGTGACTTCCTTGTGCCATACTGCACCGCACAACCCCAAAAATAAGAATTTCATGCTTCATTCTTCAACCCTACCCTTATTCTCTACGCTGCATCCTTTTGATGCAGTTTGAGATTTTGTACTCTTATCTTAATTTTCCAACATTTTAACGAAAATCCAGCTTTGTGTGTAACAGTGAACAGAATAAAAACGACTGCATTAATAAAAGCAGCATGCTTGTCTTATGTCAAACATATACTTTCTCGCAGAGCTAATAGCTGCTAAGTATAGGCGGCCCGCCGCAGAATTCTAGAAAGCAAACAAGCAGGTATTAATCATTGTACTTGAAAAACGCGCGCATAATTCATTAAAATACCTAGTGACTTATAAATGCACGCCTAAATGTTAATAATATGGCATTTTCGTGGTGACACCTAAGTTATTTAAACTACCGCTGGGGTATAAATTAACTTAGTGAAATGCGATGTTTGCCTTTTTATATCCATCGAGTATTCTTACTTATTTTACACAGTCTCAAAATCCCTTTTAAAACCTTTACGATTCACATAATCATGTTCTGCACATTGAACCTCTTACCCTGCTAAGATATCAGCTTAACGCATCGCTGAAAACTTACGAGTTTCGCTCACAGAATAGCGTGCGTTCGCATTCTGCTAAACACATTGCGCCAAATGTCTACAAAAAAGAGGACACTAAGGCGTCACAACATGCACTCATTGCAAAAATAAGTTCGTCAAAGGAGCACTCACGGATATGATGCGAGCGCATATGATCTAACATCGCTTCGAACCTAGAATATCCTGAAAAGCATTCTGTGCAGTAAAAGCGCACCTCCGAATTCGCCATTCTTTGGGCTGAAGCATTGTATAACGAAGGAAAATTCAGAAGAAGTTTGTGTGGGAAGTCAAAGCTTTGGCCGGAGAGCAGCCCACGCAGGAAATTATGATTAAGGGTTAACAGATGCTCACTCACCAATATGCGTTCCGATGAAATGACTGAGGAGCAAAGAGAAGCTTGCGAAATGATCGAGGCACACATGGCATACATTGTGTTCCCAGACTATTCCGAGGATCAAAGGATGTTTTACGACATGTAAGAGGGCATGCGGTAAAAAATGGGAAGGTTTAATAAGTTTCCTTACTTTTCTGATGCCACAAGAGCCTTCCGCAGGATCTGTGAGACGTTTGGCAAATCGGACAATGCAGTTCCACGGTGACTAAAAATGCGGCATGCATGCGCAAAAGAGAAGGCTAAGATCGTGAAGCGATTTACTTAATTAGACTCTTCGTTGGGCATCTCATCGTTATTCAGATTAAATCAGAGTCGCTTTACTTACTACATTTTATTTATGTAACAACCTGATGCAAAACTAGTAGGCATAAGCACAAAAAGTTATTCACAAATACATGAATGCATTCGCACAGAGATATGCATCTGAAAATGAGAAACGCCTACCATGATGCTTGCAAATTAAGTGCTCAAGGCCTGAGACAACGTTGGTGAACACGGCAGAGCAAGTTGTACAAACGCAGGAAAACATTCTAATGATGGAATTGGCAAGTTGTGCAAAAACTTGCAAAAGAACTTGTGTTGAATTCAACGGATAAGAAAGTGGACTCCCCGGATCTGTTTTCAGCATTACATGTAATCAAATGGCATAGGAGCGGAACTCGTAAGCAAGACCAAAATTTGAGCAACAAAATCATGTAATTAAGGTTCATCGTAATGCAAAGATTTTTTTTGCTAAGAGCTCTAGTTAAAGATTTATTAAGAATTACACTTCCTTCTTTTAGAGGATGAAAAGGTGTTTGCCAATAATAGTTTTAATGCACCGCGCATTTTCGAAGAGGATATTTTGGTATGCTTGACCGAGACCCACATTATTTTTGCCATCAGATATAAAACACTGTTCATTAATCCATAACGTGTGTAGGCGAAATCAAAATCATAAATTGTTTTTACGAGCAACACAACGCTTGCGGTTATTGGAGATGTCTTTGATCTGCTCAATAGCTCTACACTCCTTGCATCAGCCCTGCAACGGGATGGGAGCGCATTCCGGACTCTTGACTAAGCGTGTATAATCCTTGTATTCATCAAGCAATCAAAGATATGATAAATTCAAAATAATGCCCATAATCTTGCGGATGAATTACCTACGATAGCTGAACAGATGACAAGTCGGCGGAAATCGTTGCATCCAATGAAGAGCGTAGCTACTCATTAAATCCAAACTCGGTTTCCATTTGTTAGGAATAATATTCAGTACTGAGCCAATACGGCACATGAGAGTGGTTTGCACTTTGTGGCTCTCACTGAGTCAAATGCTTTTCGATGCTAGAAAAATCTGCACTTGATAGCGTCGTGCTGAAGTTATGTCTGTCTAATATGATTTCTTGCCATCTGTCCGCAATACATTTTAAGAAGCCAGAACTATAACCATGTTTTACGCTCCTGTATGGCAAATAAATCACATAGAAATGGTAGTTGTGAAACTTATTTAAAATTCGGCCGGATTCTGAGGACTCAGTCATACTTTTTTAGTTACGGCGTGAGAATTTGCATTTTTGTTTAATGTAATTTTGCCTTGTGTGTTATAATCGACATTTTTTGGGTGAAGTTATTTAAATAAATCCTCTTAGCTTATTCAGGCAAAAAGCTGCGCCGAAAATGGCAAGTAACTGTTACTAAATTAGGTAGCATAAATAAAATCACAAAAGCATCATAAACACGTGCCATTTGCCTCTATAAGGAAAAGAATCAAGATTCTCACACACAAGGGCAGATCAGAAGTAGCCATAGCTCTTTCTTCTCTTCGTCTTCATAACAGAGAGTCATTTGCAGATATGTCCTTGTTAAAGTGTTATACACTTGATGGAAAAAGGCAGTCACGTTTCTACTTCATTAATTGTGTATAAATAAGAATCAGGGTCTTGGCCACCATACAACGGTGCATCTCTCATAACTGTGAGAGCATGCTATCCAGTACCGATCATCCGTGTCTTCCTTGCAATATGGAGACCGCTTCATTCTTCTGAGTTACACAGACGACAATCAGACTAATGACGGTGTATCTTCAATGCATAACGACATTGTGGTTTCGGAGACTCCACTGCACTTTTCCATGCTGACGCAAGTGTTAACAAGTCGTTCCAAATTTGCATCGCTCAAAGTCGCTCCTAGCAAAATAGGCTCGAGCCATACCGTATGGAATAAATTTTACCCTTATTTCTTGGTTATTCTAAAGATTTGGGGCCTTTTCTTCTTCTAAGTAGCACACGGTCAAAGTTAAACTATTTGCCCTGACCACTTCATATCGGTTCGTTGTGCCGTTGTCTTCTGCGTTCTTTCCTATTTCCTGTCAACAAGTTTAGCGTGAGACCTACTTCCACGGGTATGTAGTATGGCACAACCTGCCCTACGTAAAGCTCTGCATCTCAAACCTCATTCGCACAATCTTGGTGCAGGAAGGCGACATAACGGTTGAAATTATTGTAGACTCACCAATAGAATGCAGGTTCTGCAGCGGATACTCGTACAGCACCAAAATTCCTTTGTTTTTATAAAACATTAGTGATACCAAGCTTTAATAATTTTCTCAGTACTTTTAAGTGGGCAAGAGAATCCCAAAAACGTCAAAGAATCTACAAGTTGCTTAGAAAATGAATTGTTTGGTGCAACACGCAAAACAGCTGACTCATTCTCTACTTCTTTTAGTCTATTCTGCTTCGTGTTGGTTTAATGTGTTCTATTCTGTTCTATTCTCCTTCATTTCTCTTCGCTTTCCCTTCTCCCCCAAGCACATGGACAAATTGAGTATCACCAGGTGACTATGAAACCTCTGCTACCATTGCATCTTCTCAGGCACTTACCCCCTCTCACAATGCATCTTAACACTGGCGAGCTGCCAAGCCTCAGCTATGAATAATATCAAATTAGAAGAGATCAATAAAGAGCATATCCTAATGCTTTTGCCATCCCGGCTTTCTTTGCAAAAATAGACACCTTACACATTTGCTATATCTACATTGTCCGAAGTGAAAGTGAGAACTGTCACTATCTCATACAAAAGGGAAAGGGTTGCTAACTTACAAATTCTGATCAATTTTTGATTAATTTAGGTCAAAAGAACGGAACTTTATATCCTTGCTGCCTCTAATTTCTTTGCAAAAACATTATCTTTTCACCTCGGCCATACCTGAGTTGCAGAACTATAAAACGTGAACCGTCACAAGCAAAAAAGGAAATATGGTATTAGGTTTTAACTCTGATTATTTTTAAATCAAACAAAGAGGGAAGCGTGCTGTTCTACGTCCCTACTAGAGGCCATTATAGAATGAAACATGCACCTGGCTTTCAATTTAGATTAATTCTGGTCGCAGGAAAATGGGGTTGCCAGTTGCTTAATCAATGTCAACTGATCTCGTCTAATGCAATTTTTTTAATACTAATGGTTGCGTTTCAAAAGCAATTAAGAGCGACTACTCTATAAATTAAAGAAAATGGTTAATTTAATTGCGCTGGATATCGGTACCTACGAAATCAAACCATTTCTAGACTTTCCAGAATTTACACGGAATCGCAGTGGCATTAAACGAAGAAATGGCGCACAGAATTGTAGAGATCATGCCAGTGATCCGAAATGTAGTTCTACAACAATCGCTAATTAATTATTTATTGCTAATTATTATCATCAGACTTTTATGAATCTAAGGCGGTACGGATGTTTGTAGCCTACGAACTTACGTCAAAACAGGTGACGACAGCTTTGATATGTGCAGTCATTATTTCTAATATGACTACTGCCTCCTAATTGCCTGTCACAATCGCAACTAAAGCCAAATACAATTCACTTTACTGCAAAGATGGGAACGTTCCTGTGGTAAGCGTTCAAAGAAAGGGGTTTAAAGATCCCTTGTTTAAGAGGCAATTTTAAATCATGTGGTTTGCAATTTACGGTTTAAATGGTCGAATTAACCACCACTTGTTAAATATTTAAAATATCAGATCTCGTCCAAAGTCATCGGCAAATTCCAGCTTTCCTAGAAAAGGTTATTACTGATTTTACATTCTATAAGCATAATACAATCAAGAAAATGCTCTACCATTCGTCACAATCTTGCCAAGTCAGTGTTTCGGTGTATATCAGTTCAAACCCTGTGAATGCAATTATTTGCAGAATTTAAATTTTGCATTTGAATCGTCAGCATTAGTGGCTTCAAATTTTCCCGGTTATGGTAAAGCGCCTGCACGTTGAGTACGTTTAACAGCCATCTAAACTATTAACTAACCAAGGATCAGACAACTGCGAAGAAAAAATCCCTTCCTCTGCTCGATGTCATTTTTACCACGAGAGAAGTCTGATGCTTACGTAGTGAGAAGGAACTCTAATTACAATCTTTGAAAACTATTCAGAATCTTGGATTGTAAGAGGATCACACGTCCTTTCCGCACATTTCTCTAGTACCATATTTGCGAGCCTTATAGCCTGGCACGAGTTTATGCATGCCTGCATGCGCAATAGACTGAGAGCATGTATCTAGAAATTGGGGTAGAGGAAGCTATGTTGTTGCTTTTCGAGACAAGTGCTTTCGAAGCCTGGAGCACGCGCCAGCTAATATTTGATTGAGAATGGATATTACATGGTTCTAGTGATTGCCTTTCTAGAGCATACATGCCAGGCAGCCCTGCGCAGCTACATATCAGTATTTTTGTGAGACCAGAATGCAGCTTTCTGCTACGTCTTATAGCTATTTGTTCTCTTCCAGTTCAAGGAGTTGATAGGCTACAACTTCTTCCAGAACCACGACATCTCTCATATGTCGCAATGCAATATTTCTATAAATGCTTGTAAATATAGTATTTAGGTTATCTTTTGTCCAATAGAAAATTCTCTTACAGAATGCGTGTAAGACACCCCTATCGGTCTAATCCCATGTGCATGACTTTTAAGATGCACTTCATCACCAGCGTTTAAGCAGCCTGCAGGAAAGTGTCCTAGCGTCACTTGCTTTGGTTCTGTTTAAGATTCGACTCATGATTCCTGGCATTTTGTTGGGTGCGAAATATTAGCGATGAAGACGATCGGTTGAAACGCAGAAGAAAAGGATTACCTAATAGCCAGTATGTACTTTTTTGAACAACTGTTTCTACTAATTGAACTCAGTAGTAATTTATTTCGCAAAAAGAAATGCCACTTGAATTCAAAAATTGAAGCTGATAAAGGCCATCCAGAGGTGTCAAACAAGAGCAGTGGTTACGAAAATTTATAGTATGTACTACTACTTACCCTAAATGATAACTGTCGTTAAGATCTTCTGCAGTAGGGGTTGAAGCACACTTATGCCTTGCATTTTAAACGACCACTACCTTAAAAAGGCTGTTGATGGTGGTACAGGTGAACACAGATGCCAGCGCAGTGTCAAAGCTTGCGTTATTGAAGTACGCAGCACCGTTCATTTTGTATGAGTTCATATATAATCTCTTGCGCTGTTATAGAACACTAGCCAGAAATTTCCCCTAGGGCTACTGTAATCCTGTCTCGCGAAAGCAAAGTATTTCCTAAATCAGAGGTCACTTATCTCTACGTACCTTTGTCGCATAAAGCAGCTAATGATCTTTTTTGTAGCTGAAAGATTTGGTGCGATATTTTTTGCAGACTTATTATAAATAAAGCTTTCCCAAGCTTTATTAGTGCCGCATCGCAAGAAGGTGAAACGATTGGCGTGGGACTCTTTCCCCAATTTTCTGGACTTGTGGGCTGTGATGACCTGACTGCATGCATAACACATGCAGAAGAAAGTGTCAACATATGGATGTTTTAAATCTGCATCATTTTGGGCAAAAAGCAGCTCACTAAGCTGCATGGACAGCAGAGCGAATATGAATTTGTGCTGCCACTCTAACAATGACATTTGAATCAATTGTACCATACACTCTGACTGGCTCAGTGCCAATGATCCTGCGCTGATCAATGACACAAGACACCACTAAAATAACCACTCTTCTTCCCTTCCCAATGAATTCAACACCTAGTGGTTAATAGGGGATAATGCATTATAGCGACGATATCAAGATCTAACAACTACTTACCAAAAACGAAAGTACAGAGGTGTATGCGTAAAAGATTCCTAACGAAAGGCTAGGTCGTAGGCTTATATACATTATGGTTTTCAGTCAGAGACTTTATAACCCGCTTTTTGGAATCAGAAGAGTATTGCGACTTCTCTGTTTCTAAACGCCCCAATTCAGACATTGTACACCTATTATGAGCCACTGAAACAATTATAAGTCTATTAACAGCAACACAATAGAAGGTATCACCCTCAGCTTAACAAGCTAGCAAGAGGATATCATTTTTAGGCTAAAGAAGTTTTATGAAAAAAGAAGGGAGACAAACTGCCATCTTCTCAGAGAATTCATCTACCTCTTTCATTGACTTTCTAAGTCACTCCTGTCGGTGTTGATTAGGGCAATAAATAGATCAGTGAATTCCGTGGAATTCTGGTAAACGGTAGGCCAACCTGCTCCTCGCCAATTGCAGGTAGCGATTTTTTGCCAAGGTTGGCAAAGAAGGGATGCAAATAGCCTGCTACGCATTCATGCGAGATGGCGGGTTAAGGAGAAGAAGTGAGCAGGTTTAAATGAGCTAGTGACTGCAAGTAAACAAGGACTTCATCTTCCTGGGTCTATCAAAACAATGCAAATTTTGTAATATAATTTGGTTTGTTGGTAAAAATTCATCTGTTTATACGAAGAAGAGGACTTAGGAGAATAGTGGCGATGCGTCCGCATCAAGTGTACACATGAGCTTTTCTTAGGAGCAAAGTCTATTGCTTTGCCAAGACAGAAACAATCCAGTGTTATATTTAGGCAGTCCTTTAACGCCCGACCGAGTTACCTCTGTCAGTACCCCCTTTATTTGGAATGAGTGGACAATTTTGCTAATTTCTGAGTCATCGCTGAATAGCGAAACTCCTGCGGCCTATTCTGCGACAACAATAGAGGGTCTCGCCCAACAGAACCTCACGAGAGCGGTACCATAGAGTGCCGACCTACAGCATTTTGAGATAAGTCATTTAGACAATTACTTTAGGGCATTTCAAGGAAAGCAGATTCTAACTCATGAGTCGACGCGTGAAGTCAAAGTTAGCCACCTTTACAACATCAACCAGTACGTTTTAAGGTTTAAATCATGGTGGATAATGCGCCCCACTTGGTAATACCCAAGAGCCTACTGCATATAGTACATGAATGACTAAACGCAAAATCAGCAAAAGTAAAATCCTAATTTAACAGTTCCTAGGGGCAATCCAGTGTTTTTATAATTGGGATCCAAATGCAGACTGAGACTCACAATTAAATATTCAAAAACTGGACATATATTTGGCTATCACATAGAATAACGTGTTCTTGACCATAAAAGGTTATAGATCTTTGGGATTTACGTCACAACTTTAAGGTGTTCGGGATCTTCTAGAAGCGCGATTTTCCTGAGAACAGTTGAGGTACACCTTGGTCAGAATGCTCAAACCTCATGCCCCGACTTTCGATCGGGACACTTGTAAACAACCCCATACATGCCTAGAAAGTTAAAGTAACTTTTTCTTGAGCCTCCTTAAATTTTTTCGAGTTGTGGAATGCTAAACAGCTCGAAACCTGACATCACCGTAAAACGGAATAACTGCGGTCTTAGCATTAGCTAACCTCTACTGATATCCGCACACTTAGCAAATGATCCATTGGGGAAGAAAATATCTTTGAAAGGACATCTCATGCTCTTGTAAAGGCATAGAAAATGCGGGATTAGTAGCCGCCTAAAAGCGCAACTAAGTGATTTCACTTCCGCTTTCCCATTACCAACACATAAAATAGTAGACGTACGACTGCCAAAGCCGTTTTACCAATAGGCAGTACTGTGATTTTGCACTGCTCAATAGAGACCGATAAAGTGACCAATAGAACAAAACTTGCTCTTAAACTGAGAGTGGCGATAAAGTCCTATCTTGAACCCAAAACACATTTGAAGACCCCTTTGTTTGTTCTTCTACAGCAATTCTTCTCACACCTCTTTTTTACTGATTGCTTATTGCATACTAGTACATGGGCAAGAAGTCAGCATGAAAGCACATTTCCACTGCCTTACACGCATTTGAAGGATCAGCCGATTCATTCCTTAATTTTGTAGAGCACAACCAGTTACATCACATCGTAAAATGCACTGTTTTTCGGGATTGCTGCATATCGGAATAAGTAGTGGTACGCAATCCCAACTGGCTGAATGCATGTTGAATCCAGCCAGAAAATATCAGCAACGTCGCATAAATATCGTCGGATGCATACAGGACACCAATTGCCTTTCGCAGCAAAACTAGTTATGAGGCTTCAAGCTAAGGCTACTCATAGATTAGACAATGACTTTTAGTGGTTTAGACATAAACAATAAAATCTCTTATAAAAGAGGTCAGTTCGTCAATAAAATCACAGTTAGCATGTTCGATGAGCCACCTTTCGTTATGAGATTAAGCAGATCATTAAACCATTAGCTAATTCAGAATATGCATTAAATCAGCACTAAAATTAACGAGAGACGGGACATAAGGTAGCAGCTGCAGAGGCACTACTCAATGCGTTCGTAGCTAAGGCATGGTTCAAGTACTAACTAGAAATGAGGGTAATTGTGCGGCCTGATAGAGTTCGCGCTTATCAAGCAGAGAGCACCACTTTCTCAGATCGACCCACTCTTTGCAACAAAAATGCGGTAGCGCCGACGTTTTCGTAAGTATGAATTACTTCTACTTCCATTGACGTCTGCTGCAGTGGTAGTGGCAGTGTTTGCGGTAGATGCCTTAGGAATCAGACATGCCAGGCGGTGGCTTGGGCGAGGAGGAGGGGTGGTGATCATCACATTGACCGTAGTGGTAACAGCGGTGACGATACCATCATATGGTGGCCAGAATTTGTGATTTTAAGACCTAAGACTCAAGTTCGACTCTCGAGGGGACATCATGAGGTCACACATATAGTAATAGAGTGGGTTAGCGATGCCAGTTGTTCCAATGCTCCTTTGGATACGTCGCTTAGACTTGCATAAAACAGCCTCTGCTAACGCGGAATAGTACACATTGAATCGTGTTATGAATAACCAAATTTTTCACTTTCTTCTTACATGATGTGTGCGCGACGTAGTAAACGAGCCATCAACTGAATGAGCGCATGCGTGCGTCGAAAACAAGAACTTGCTTCTTGCCAATTGCGATGAAAGTTCAATCGAGCAATATCCAACTCAGGCGAGATATTGATTATTCTGGAACTTATGGGAGATAAGCAGACAAGCAATTTAAAATAGAGATGTGGCCATGTCGACCAGTAGATTTAGAGATAAACGAGGAGGTCTGTAGACTTCCACACCGGCTATTCTAGCTTAGTGACCTCGTTTAGTCTCTGCCTCTACCCCACTTACTGGCTAAATAAATTAGAAAAGATCAAAAGAGCAAACAGGTAATTAAGTGCATTTGTGACTATACAAACCATCCTTTTAGCAAAAGCTACCGATACTAAATGCAATAATTGAAAAGAAAAACATAAGTTGAAACGGAAAGCGGGAACGTGATGTGCTCACCGCAACAAAGTAAAAACCCGAACGGTAGGAATATAGTCAATTAAAACAACAGGAGTAGGATGACCAAAGCTGCGTCTATGAGTCCGTATTTGTCCTCGCAAAATTCGTCAGTCAAATGATAGTTACTGCAGTAGAACCATACCGAAAGAAAGCCTTAAAATATCAACATTTATTATTGCCCATACTGTAGAAAAGAAGTAGACCATTCTAGATCACTGTCTATATTTGTCTGAACTTTTCACTGTATGGGCAGGATATCAGGATAAGTAGACATAAATGAAGCAAGTGCCTGCGAATGGCCTCAATGTTTGAGCCATTAAGTGGTTCATTATTCTGGCAATATAAAACTGTTTATGCTGTGTAAAACTGATAAAGATAAGTAGAGTAATGAATATTTGAAGGTAAAATAGATTACAAGAAAACCGAGGTGTTAATCAATGAATCGTTGATCGGCAGAATCTGTCAAAATAGATAAAGAAAGGCAGCATTTCATTTTCATCACGTGAACTCAGATGATATAGTGCGAAAGACGGGTTTGGGTGTAGAGTACCGATTTTAATCGTGACCACTGCTGAAATTTTGGAAGAGAGAAGTTGTCTGTGCTGAAGTAGATAGAGCAGATTTCGGTCACAGTTAATCGAAGAAAGGCAGCGACCAAATTAGCCTGGGACTAGCAGTTGACCTTACCATAGTCGTCTTTCTTGGTTAAAGCATTCTCATCGCAATGCTAATTTGCCAAGAAGAAAATGATAGTGCGATGTTATGTCGATACAGTGCCCCTTCTACTCAACAATCCTTTCATGCAAACCACTAATATGGCTATTACTAAATCTTGTCGCAGAAAGGTCTCACAATGTAGTCACTGCACCTAGTCGTTAAAGTAAGTGAAACAATAAAGTGAGTGTTAGTGAAGCCCATTTAGATGGCAAAATGGACCCTGTTTGGCTTCATTGGAGGAGTCAGCTTATTATATCTGATCCCATATACATCGCCGACGGTTACCTAATGCTTAACAATGTGCGTAAACACTTATGCAAAATATGGTGTGATTGCTTTCAAATACAACTGCTTCACTCTGCCTATCAAAACAAAATCTTTACACAATTTTGCATTATGCTTAAACCTGTTTTCCTCGCATTAATTTCCTCATTATTCGATTAGCATAGCTATTTTTCTAACAATGCTGAACTCTCAATTCTTGAATTAATCTGCAAATATTTTCCGCACAATGCCCTCAGGGACACTTTGCTCGTTTGACATCGGCCACCTTCCTTGTTCCCAACTGTTTTTGCGTTCCATTTGTTGCATCCGCATCTAACAATAATCTATATTCATTTCCTACCATTCTCCTACTAAAGTCTTGTCCTTCATTTCCAATTCCATCAATACCAAAAACAATACTGAGCAATGCAGATAAAACACTGCAGCGGTTTGATAAGGGCCAATAACGCAATGTCAGTTCCCAGCCTCGCCTTCCCTAGCTAAACTTTAACTTTGACCTTTCGGTCAGGCTAAACTGTTCAATTGTTTCGTAATAAAAATGCGATGTCATTCACTTTGCCTTTTTAGGCAATATTTTAATGATAACACTGTTGCTAGAAATACCTGCTTGCTATTTTTATTTGTTCAACTCTCGGTCACCAAACTTTAGCTTTTTGCTTCCCCATTTTAGCCTCAAGCTCTTAACTTTTCCTAATCATCTGAAAGTAAATATCAACTAACAGTTGGATGTTTTCGTTAAATCAGCAGACAAAATTTTAAATGCGCAAACGAATCCTGCTTACTAATAGCAATTGATCCAAAGAAAGCACTCTAAATACTTTGAGAGTTCAAAGTTTGTTGACGCGCAATCTCTCCTTGATGACTAAGAATGATTCTATAGTTGCAATTAAGTAAGTGCAGTTCTTGACTGCATGGGAAGACCCCAGTGCTTTTATCCACATTTGTTCACAACCAACTTCACGTAATTAAGCACGCTCGCCTAGTCATATGCTTTTAACTTATGCGATGTGGCATTAGGAACGCATGTCTCGGTTAAAGAGCACCAAAAGTATTATCTGTTAATCATTGTCCAACAAATTAGTATCCAATACATAAGCATCCAGCTTGCATAAGTGAGAGTTGCTGCGCTGAAGAGGCATGGATTATGTTATCAACCGAATAAGATTTTTAGAGAATGCGTATAGGCATTAGGACTATGACTGTATAACCCATCTGGTGGATCCTCTGCACTTCCGCAAGGGAGAATTACTATCCAGCTTGGGGTCTCTGACGCCCGTCAGATATTAAGTATTGCAGTCATCATTGACGCATGGAGAAATAAGTCAAAGGAGATGGTATTTGAAGGGCGGATTCGGAATATCAAGCACTTAGGTTGCGAATCTTACCTTTAGACAGGCTGGGTCGCATCCGCACGGCCACTACCATCCTCCATCTTGGCTTTTACCTACAAATGCGTTATTATTCTGCGTCTACACTTCTAACCATCATCTCCGAGGAGCTGCTAACATGCACCCAGCTGACATTAAAACCACTCTAACCCATTCTGCTCAAATGCTTTGCTGCGAACATCTACCCATTGCTGGCTGAAAGAACAGACAGAATTCGAAAGAACAATTTATCATTTAAACAATGGGCGATTGCTAATCTAGGCGTTTCCATGGTATAGCCGTTAAGGCTAGCAAACCATATTCATCCCATTCGAGGTCAAATCTCTGTAGACACCATTGTAGGAGCAGAAAGGCAATGCCACACGTGGTCAGCTCCGTAACTTCTGTCAATTTACATGCCTTTATAGCTACGTGCATTCTTGCACGCACACAACCTCAATCTGGGGGAGCTAATTGAGCGACGGCAAAAGTTTTCACCACACAAGGAATGGGGCGACTTAACTAGCGAGGAATGTTGAGTTGGATATCGCATCGTCAATTATTGAGTCATCACTGACGTCACTGACAGGAGAACAATTGGCTTAGTGAAGTCGCCAACAAGGCACCAGTGACAGAACTCAGACCCGCATCCTTCTATTTTGGAGACAGACGCCTTATCCATTAGGCCACACCAGCTTAATTTATAAATTTGCCTCTCGGCAACCTCCGCCTGCTGTGTTTTGGTCTTGTCCCTCTGTCTCGAGTTCACTACTCACTATCGCGATAGCCCGATTCCCCTACACCTCTACATCTCCACTCGGTCTTTGAAGCCATATTACACACCACTCCCACCGCAAATTCCATCTGGGTAATTTAGTAATAACCTAAAAAATTCGTGCAAATGACAGGCTAAGAATCAGCATGGTATTCGAATCGGCTCACTTCTGCACAAAGTTGTGGGAATCGGAAAGACTTCTGTGGTGCAAATATAGCCCGCCGGATAAGCATAGCAGAGGCTAATGTGATATTCCTTGGTCTAAAGCGCCCATTTTCTGGGCCGCGATTAATGTGTCTTGCGGTTTATGGACGAACAATCGCCATTGTCGCCGAGGGAAGAAAGCGGCACATGGGATCTGGCTAATAATACGGAAAGCCAGGATCACTCACTGAACCACTGCTTATCCCCCATGCTCGTCAACGTCAACTAAAGCGCCTACTTCACAAGGCATCTACCGCAAAAGCAGCCTTAACCACTGCCATAGCGTCATTAAAAGTAGAAGTTATTCGTGCATACGGAGATGCTGAAACCACCGCATTGCAGTTACAAAGAATAGACTGATATAAGAAGGAGATGTGCTGCTTGACTGCAACAGGTGGTAATGATAAGGGAGAAAAGGAGTTAAAAGGAAAACATCAGCTGTTGGTCTCGTGGCCTAATGGATAAGGCGTCTGACTTCGGATCAGAAGACTACGGGTTCGATTCCCGTCGGGGCCGTAAAACCGCCTTATTTCCTCCGCTGCTTGTAGTGGCATTGTATCTGTCCGGCAACGAACTAAAACAAAAAGGCACTAGAGGGAAAAAGACAGTCACCTGCACTAGAAAGGAAGGGGTTAAATTATCAGCATGCCAAGTAGGAGCTTCGAATCCTCAGCATCCACACTATTAGGACAATGCCTAACTTAATAGACAACCTCTCCACTACCACTTTCCTTCCTTCTCCATTCCTCTCCACTCTCTTTACCACACCTATTTCCCACGCCTTTACCTTTGCACTCACTCCCTGACTCACTTTCGACTCTGACCTCTCCTTTTTAATCAGGTGCTATGTTTTGCCGCGGTGAGATATGGAATGACTTATGTGGTAGTTAAGGCGTGACTGAATGAGTTGGCACATTTGACATGCCTCTACTGCTGGTCACTCATACCACATTAGACTGATGGTGAAAATCTCTGAGTTGGTGGGTCGGTTGCAGCGACTGATGGATGGTTGAGGGATGAGGCATGATACGCAGAGCAGGCGCCATTTCATTCATACACAACTTCAACGTTTTCGATCCTTTATTGCTCATTCGTTCCAGCGAAAACCACATTTGTCAGCCATTCGCAAAACGTGAAGTCAAATGTGCATTGCCTTGAAGCTACCGATGTAAAAAGATAGAAATGTCAGGGTTCAATAGACGATAAGACGGAAAGGAAACTAGAGGAATGAATAATTTTTAGTGCACTTATGCAAATGGGCAGAAGGATCTTCCATGACCTTCGTTTCATCTAATGCTGCTCAGCCCGTCAGCGGCTAGAGAGGACAGTCCCTTGGTGGACACTGCTTTTATCGCGAAGGTGAATATGATGAAGGGAAGAAGGGCATGGTGACATAAGATGTGATTATTAAGATAGTGAGTGTGAAGCGGATGTTGGTAACTCGCACCGACCCTGAATATTGGCGTACCTAAAGCTTGCAATGACACAGACGCGACTGACCTTATAACACTGCATCCACAAGCATATAATCTACAAGGTCATCGCGCCCATAAAGTCCCAAAAAACGGGTGGTAGGGTAGGTCAGTAGGCTAGGACGTCGTCCTAACAATGTGGGTGTCGAGAATTCGAGCCTCTCACCAGGCATGACAACTTTCTGCCAATCAATTTTTAGTCAGTTTACTGACCTTTCCCGTCTAGCGACAAAGTAAGTAGCACGCGCATCCATCCTGATGCAATCCGCTGTTGGATAGGCATGATGCGACTGCATGCAGAGGTGAGGATTAAGAATCTTTACGGCTTTGGTAGGATTCTAGTCTGAAATCTGTTGATCCGTAGTCAGGCACCCTATCCATTAAGCCGCGGATTCAAAAAGTACATTTTCGCATTTCTCCTCTTCTTCCTCCACATCATCATATGCTGCGGCAATTAAGTAGCACACCTCCTCCCCATGTCAATCCACACTTTGCAGCGGTAATGCAATAGTCCCGATGTTTCCGTAAGACGAACTGCTACTAATTCCAATGACACCTGCAGTAGTGGTAGTGGCTGTGTTTGCTGTAGATGCCTTCCGAAGCAGAAGTGCCAGCCGGCGACCATAAGCAATGAGGAGGGTGGTGGTCACCACATCTGCCTCGGTGGCAACAGCGGCGATAATACCAGTATATGGTGGTGAGCATTGGGACTTTAAAACTTAAGACTTGCGTTCAACTCTCGAGGGGACGTCAAGAGATTGGTCGTTTAGACCGCACACATAGTTGTGGAGTGGGTAAACAAGGTCGGATGTTTAACGACTCCTTTCGATAAATTGTTTAGTCGCTTACACTACCATTGCAGCTTAGGATTACATAAGACAGCCGTTGCTAACCCGGAATAAAGTACGCTGATTTGTGCGATGAATAATTGAATTTTTTACTTTCCTCAATTGTGACGAAAGCGCAATCAAGTACGCTGGACTGGAGCATGCCGAAAGCAGTGCCCATCCTAAAAACCCATCATCACGAGGAATATTCGCGCAATATAGATCAACAATGTCAGCTATCTGGTCGTATTTGTAACTGGCAAGCCTCAGAATTTGGCCTGTCATCGACTTTTTAGAATCCTAATTATTATCTAGGCCCTACGCCCTAATATCGAACACCCAATTTCGCTAATCGCTTGAATTAGGCTTGGTAGCATACGAATAGCAGCAAGTTTGCGCTTTATGCTTAGAAAACACTAAAGTCAAAGAGATGTGCACCCACTACTTAGGTTCAGTAACCTATGCAAACTTCTACGATCGAACTTGGGTGGAATTTAACTCTATTCAAAGTTAGAGAGCATTGATACCTGGGAGGCTATCTCAAGAGGAACACTCTGAGTATCAATGCGGCATTAACAAGGTAAAAAATGTCGCATCGATTTATTCGAATATTGTGCATAACAATTTTAAGTACAGCAACCCTCGATGACAGTTGCGATCACTAAGAGCGTCAGATCATCGGCTACGCTGGTGCATCGAAATAAACGCAGCAATTTCTCGAAGGAGGAAAAATCTTCAATGCCAGCACGAAGCAAGCTATAGAGGCAAAGATCAATCGCAAATCAAACTTTGCTTTGAAGCATTGCATTCCATCAAGCACGTTTATTAATGGAACGATTAAAATATCGGGAAAATCAACAAAAGAAACAAAACAAACGGTTTAATTACGAAAGTGAGGCGATGAGTTGCACAGAATATGAGTTGCAATTTGTTAAGTGGTACTGATCGGGTGGTAGAATTTGGGGCGAGAGTGGTGTGCAATATGGTTGGAAAGAGCGGGTGAATGTGTGGAGGAGTGGCGGAACCGGTATTGGGGAGAATCGGGCTGGCGCGATAGTAAGCAGTGAACTCGAGACAGAGGCGCTAGACCAAAGCACAGCGGTCGGAAGTTGCCAACGGGAAGACCTATGTACGGAACTGGTGTGGTCTAATGGACAGGGCGTCTGCCTTCTAAGCAGAAGATTGCGGGTTCGAGTCCCGCCACCAGTGCTTTGTTAACGACCACTAATCCAACTATCTTCCTGCCATTGACGTCGGTGAGAATCCAGTAATAAGTTGCGCGATTGTATCCAACTCGACACCCAACCCTCCTCACGACTTCTCATTCTGTGAGCGGACAAATCTTCTGTTGCCGCTTCATTAACTCCTCTGGCTATAGGCTGTATGCGTGTTCGAATGAATGTAGCTCTAAAGGCATGTCAAATGACAGAAGATATGAAGCTCATAATGGTGTCTACAGAGATGTGACCTCGAATAGGATGATTATGGTTCGTCAGCGTTAACAGCTAACCATGGAGGCGCCTAGATTGCAATTTCCTATTGATCCATTAATCGATCGCTCTTTTGCATTCTATCTGTTCACTCAGTGAACTATAGGTCGATGCCCACTGCAAAGCTTTAACGCAGGATGAATTAGGGTGGATTCGATACAAGCTGGGTGCATGCTAGCACCTCTTCGGAGATTTTGATTGCAAGTGTAGACACGATAACAACGCATTTGCAGAAGAAATGCGAGGTCGAGAACGGTAGTGGCCACAGGTCAGCGACCCAATTTGACTTATTTCTCCACAAGTCAATAATGACCTTAATAATTAATATCTATCGGGCGTCTGAGATCGCAAGTTGGATTGCAAATCTTCCCTGCGGAAGTGCAAAGGGTCTACCAGATGGGTAATGCAGCCATAATTGTAATGCTTCTACCTATTCTCTACAAATCTGATTCAAATGATAATGCAGCAACAACAACATCCACTTGTGCAAGCAGGCTACGTGTACATTGATAGCTTGCTTGTTTGTTTGTATATAATGCAGGAGAGTTGATAAAACACAATATAAAGGCGACATTGTAAAATAGATTAAGTGCTCGAGCTCATTAGGTGGCGAGTTAGTCTGAGTGAAACTGGTGAAATTATTTGTCTCGCAGGTAGGCTTGGGACTTAAAAAGGCAGCGGAACTCTAGCATAGATGGATCAGTATGGGTGAGATGGAAGTTGAATGCACTGACGTGCGGCGTGGCATAAGAGATGAGGGATGACGGAAAAGTTAAGGTTGAATGGCAGATGTAATCCAGAATAATGGGTGAGTGTGCTTTGGGCGCGAATGATGAGACGGTGGGATGTGAGACGCAAGTCGAAGCGGGCCTTGCATGGAGTGCATTACGCTGAAGCTCTTTCAGTTTGTGATTTGCACTTCCGTATCTGATTCATTCACTCCCGAACTTGGCTCAAAATGTGCGAATTAGAGAGGATTCGGAAGTGACCAGCAGTAAGGTAGACTCATGTATGAGTCGAGATCTGCCTGAAGTCTCCCTTTTGGGGATCTATGCCAAGTTATGGGATGCATATGCTTTCCCGCTCACAGGATTTACCGAATAATTAGCGTGAATACAACTCGACTATTATGTATAGAGCGCTTTGATTGAAAATCACAATACCTAGATCGCCTACTCGTAATTTTTATTCAGCTTTATTAAAATCATCTGACTGTGCCATGCTCATGCGACTTTTGTGACTTCTGTTCACCGTTGCAGGGCCTTGGTGACGTCTTGGCTTGGGCTAGGTGGAATTCCTCTAAACTGCTTGCGCCATAGCCATTAAACTAAACATTACTACTCCTCTCCACCCCATTCGGAAGCATGAGCCCTGTCTTCACCAAATGCTGGTAGCTGCATCTCTCTATGATTCCAAACCGGAGCTTTAGTAGAGTCATATAAATCATTAGTCTGCACTGCTAAACTAGCTTTGGCATCGCTTCGGTAACATCAGCGTTGCACATTCAGTTTAACAATGCGTCTTGGCTTAAGTCGCACATGCACTTACAAATATAGCCCACACAGCTGCATTTGCAAAATATCAGTGTGAATGCATTCATTTTACTTCAAGTAGTGCCATCAAAGCCATCAATGCCATAGAATTTGCTACTGCTACTAAAGCCACTGATGACTCAACCGTCATTACTTAACACAACAATACAGTCACAAGCTGCGTGATTGAATCCAGTGCGGACCAATGCGATGCAGGGTGTTGAGAAATGGGTTGATTGTACGAAATCATGCAAATGAGTAGGGAGGAATGTGGGTGAACGGAGAGGAAAATAGGAAGAAATGATAGTAGATAAGTATAATTGAGGCAAAGTGGACCAGCAGTCTCAAGCCTTCCACCACTGTCATCTAAGCATGTGCTAATACGAACCGGCGCAGCACAGCCTCGTCGGTGGAACAAAGTCAGAGATTTCTGCGTGATGTATTAATTATAATTCGCTTTTAATGATTTCAGCTCATCTCGGACCCTCCCAATTCGGTCTCTCCTCCCATTGTACCCTCCAGAACAAAGATGCGCACTTTAGAGATTTAAAATGTAGACGACCATCTACGTATCATATTGTATGCGTTCACCCATTGTCATTATGGAATGAGCCTCCACTCTCTAGCTGCTATTGGAAGTTTGTTGCAAGTGTGCGTTCCTGTATATTACAGCGCATAAGCATTTGCCTGTTCCATTATTCAGGCTTGTAATTTGCAATTTAGAGTGGCGGATCAAATAGAACAACACAGAAATCGTATCAAACACATGCGTTCCTCACTGTCGAATCAATCCACATGTCGTTATGCGTTAGTGCGAGCAGTTTTAATTTGCGTGCCCGGTTGTGCCATCTTTCTCTCTATCATTTGATACCCGATCTCATCATAAATCGGGTTAAAACTTGCTGCTTATTTAAATGGCCAATTGATTAACATTTCTGCTTTGTCACTATTTTATTTTCAATTAATTTAGTACCATCCATTTGTTGTCAATTTTACGCATCTGGTGCAACATCTGATGAGAGTGGGCAAAAAACTGTAACGCGCCGAATAGAGTTTTCAAAGATTTAGCATTGAATTTTGAAACTCATATCAAACCGTAAAATCATTTTTTTGGATTTCTATGCATTAGGTTAACACTCTGAGCTTTGAGATTTTTCAGTGCTTAAACACCAGCGATTTGGCCAAATAGTAGCAACATAATATGGCAATCTTTGCAAATCAAACTTGCTGAAAACTAAATTGGAGATTTTGTTTCATACTGTAAGTTGGTATTTACTAGAACTCAATATAAAAGATGGCAGGCTTGGGCTGTATTTGCATGTGTTGTCTGTTAGCGTTTGCGTCTTGTGGGTACTAGGTAGCATATCTGTCGCTGTGTTCCTAGCTGAATGTTGTAGACTGGACTAAGTAGCAACGCATTCACTTTTGTGTGCAAATAAATATTATGGTGTATACTTCCGATTAAGTAGTGAATTTAGCACAGTAGGTAGTCGATTTCGTTAGTTTGGCAATTTATATGGCGTTTTGAGAACTAAGGCGTGCGATCAATTACCTTTTCTGCTACCTTAATATACCAATTTAATCCAAATGATCACTTGTGCCGCTATTCTATTTATTTGTTCATCGAACATAAGTCGCAACTGTGGTGATGTTGGGCATTCCCGTCGAGTATTGCTGGATTCACGAAATGATCTAAATGCCACGAGGTATGGTGGATGTGGCCGACTTTCTAGACTAAGATAATATGCTCACAAACAGGGGACTTTTAATGCCATTACGAAGTTCAAAGCATGAATATACCATTCCAGGTTACCTTGATCAAGATGTTGCGTTGAACAAGGGAAGTAGGTCAATAATTTTTCATGGATGAATGTTTGGAGTAGATGGAGTAGATGTTTAACACCTTGGTACAAGGTGCTAGGGATTGTTGCAGTTCTCTGATGTTGTTTAATTTTATGCATCAGGCACATATGCTTTGGATTTGCTTCCATTACTCTTCAGCAGATTGAGCAAGTTGCCTGTTTAAGGAAGGCAAACATCCACGCTCATGTCACTATATTATAATATGCACCGACTTCTTTTATTAGAATAAGATTGTCATATTTAATTGGTGTTGCATGGCTTTGGATGACTGTGGGGGCATAAGAACTGCAATGTCGATCCTGATCCAATCTTAGTGGGACAGAAATCCCGCCTTAGAGAAAAGGCTTTGATTGTTCTGTATCAAATGGGTTATTGGTCCTCGTTGACAACGTTAAATAGAATTCATGCCATTCATCGTATCAAAGTGCGTAAGCAAAAAGGTGAGTCCTTACTTAATCTGCAGCTGCATCAGCTTTGCGAGAATTCTTATTGGTGCCGTTCACAATTCACTCTACATCATCTGTCTTGCATTTCCGCGGTGTGCATTAAGGACTTTGCGCAGTGGTGATCGTTTACAACCAAACTTGTAAGAGCTTAGTAGATATAGGAAACCAGAGGAATGAGAACCCGATAAATGCTGTTTTGCTTAGTTTTGGATTAAACATGTTAAAGTGGGGGTGAATAAAGGGGGGGCCAAAATGAAACAAATGTCTAGTTGGTTCGTTTATACTGGACGAGCTGGTCTTGTCTCCGCCACGCCAATTGTCGACCCCACTTGTTGGTGACTCTTACCAGGCAATGAATCGAATTCATTTTAGGGCCGATGATGAGGCCGAACATGATTTCGTTGGCCTGAGTGGACCCAGATATTCACTTACGTCATTTATTCAAGCCTTTGCTTGGCAGTTGCTGAAGTGGATGCATGCACCCAATTTGCATCATTTGTGTTTTATCGGCTTTGCTTAAAGTGGAAGAGTCAACTACTCGCGAAAAAACTAGCGCCATTATCATTTCTCTACAAACAGGCTCGACGCAGCGTAGCCATACGTTGCGTTCCAGCCAGTCAGAGGAGTTGGATGGCGTGGTGTGAGGTTGGTGGGACTTTAAGAATGACTAATTAACCGGTCGTATGCTTAGAGCCGCAAGACCGCCGGTTATGTAGCACAAGAAGCTCTGTGAACCATGATTATATGTGTGGTAACGGATCGGAAGATGGATCCAAGTTACTCGATTTTGTGACCAATAAGTAGTTGCATGCGTTTATGGATTTACCAAGTGCAGCTTGTCTGTGCACAGATCACTTCGCACTAATGTATTTTCATTACCAGTGCATTTTGCAATCTCTATCATGTGCACCATTCAACTTCTAGTCTACTAAAGGGTCGAATGAGCCATGTCATCGAAGTTTGGTGGCAGCGAATGTACATGGCTGCTCCATTAACTTTATGTGGTGTCGATGTGAATGAACTAAGCGCAATTACATGATGCTTGCATGCCAAGCTGCATTCTACGAATGTCACTTTGGAACATTAAGGCATTCCTGAAGATGATTGAAGGCGCAGTACTTGGGAGGACAAATAAGTAAGGCGCGTAGAAAGGATTGGATTCATTAGCTTGACATGGAGACCACCCCACTTGATGAAGTTTAAAGGCCTATACACATGGATGGATGGATAGCCAAGAACCAGAAAAATTTGCCTTGTGTTTGGACGGAAGAATATTCTAGGCGGGAGTGAGCATGGTTTTAAAAGGTGTGGGACGAAAAATGAATAAAGTCAGAGACCTCTTGGGTATGCTGCAGTTAGTAGTTGTTTTAATGACATTGGAAAAACATGTTTCGTTTCAAGCGTAGATAAGCGGATGGAAGGGGGTTTGAGGAGCACCGTCTTTTAGAATGTGCTGATGACACACTTAGGCGTGAGAGATGGATAAGAAGGTTGTGTCCGGGTGCATTTTGCAAATTAAGGTAATACTTTTGGTAGCGTCTATGATTGTGCTTTCGATAGACATTCTCATTTCCTTTAAAGTGGATTTCCTTAAATTTACCATAATACTTGGCTGCAAGCATAAGTGAATGTAGGAGTTCAGAAACATGTGGAGAAAAGAAAAAAAGATATTTTGACAACGAACTTTCCCCTATCCTTTTACTTCCCTTTTGCGAAAATCTCGACTTTGTTTTGCACTCAGCCATTCATTTGTCTCTATAGCTGAGCAATAATGATGCATCCGCTCCACTGGAGAGGCGCAATCACTGCCATTTTACTCCATGGTGCAAGACAACAATTGACTTTGGCATGTTAATGTCCTTAATCAATCAATGTTTCGCACTACTCTCACTGTTTCTGACTGCCTAATGGACGTCCTTGCAAAAGAAAGAAGCACCAGAGGCAAAAAGCCATGGACAAGCATTAACAAGGGGGCAATGCGTTTAAATGAAAGCGTATTAAAATTGATGGTCCCTCTCATTCGCTTTTACCTGCTTTGCGTGCAAAACAATGCACGAAACTCGGCCAAGGTAAAAAACGCAAGCATAAATGATGTCTGTTCCCTCATAACCACCTAAAATAGCAAAGTCGGAGAGTGTCTAATGCATTACTGTTTGATTGTAGTGGCTTCAAATCTGTGACATTTTTAAATAAAGTATTTTAATAGTGTCGTTACTTCTATTCATAATATGGAGAAAACGAAGAGTACATTTTTGTAGGTAAGAATTTTGTGCATTTGCAATGATTGCTCTTTCTCCAATACTTACACCATTGGGATTTGAAACTGAACAGCTTCATGCTTTTGTTAATGTCGAAAAACACAAATAGACTGATTTCATCTAACCTATACACTGCATGACGCATTTCCAAGTCAATTTGTATTCCTGGAAGCGTCCTGGCAGTTTAGAGCAATTTGACCAAGCGTCCGTTTGAATCGGTCGACTTCGACTTACATATTGACATGCAAAGTTATATTAGCCGCATCAAAAGACCGATCATTCACTGCAATTGCAATAATGGTTGCTTGCAAACAGCGTTGCATTAATTCTTGTTGGCTTTCCAAGTGGATATCACTGTTGAAAGGGATAGTTGCGTCAACCCTATCACTAAGATAGCGAATCCCTCAATCATCTCCCATGCATCAGCGCGGATTCCTTCAAAACGAGTAGACTGACCGCGAACTCGACACGTTACTCCCCAGACTTTGGAAGGTAATTCACTTAGTGTTCGGCGTTTTCTTTCTCTGCAGGTGAGAGCTGCCCAGAAGATTAATGTGCATGCAGAGGAGGCATAATGTTCATCACCCCTTCTTTCATTAAGGTGATATTGCAGCCAAATAAGCCATGTTGAGTGATCCTCACTTGCAGCTTTAAGGCAGGTTAGAACTAAACACCCTTCATTGCAAAGAGGAGGTCAACTTCCCCACATCACATCGTCACTTCAACTCCCTTATTTCTTCCTAACGGTCCATGACGGGGTTAGGCCTGTCTACTCCCGACACTTAAAGTACCATCGTCAGTTCCAATTTCATTTTAAATCGACGCACATAGGCACCTTTTTTAACTGCATCTTTGCAATTACCAGGACAGTGTTGAAATGTCATTTGACACGTCGTCTTGTCGGGTCCGCTATCAAGTAATAAGCCTTTTTAGGCAAGTGGGGACAATTGCATATTTTTAAGGTCATAGGATGCTAATGATGAGCCATAGCACAGCTGAAGACTATGCGATTTGACATGGCAGATACAAAACATGCTGCTAGTTTGGAAATCGCGCACTTGAGTGCACTGTAAGCCTGACCATAGCAAAGCCCTAATAAGTTAAATTTGTTGAGATTTTTCTAGGGTAATCTCTTCTGCACTTTAATCAAAGCATTATCATCGAACGAAGCGAGGTCAACATCTGAAACCTTTCAATGCCTGGTTGCGCTGCTTGAACATCTTCTATCATGATCTTTCTACTCGTCTCAATTTAGCTTAGGTATGTGGCGAGGAGTGTGCCTTGAAAGGGCATAATGGCAAACTTTGGTCACAGTGCGGCGCATGCGTGGCGCATCATGGTATTGCAATAAATCCTGCATCAAAACGCCAGATCGATTCACGATTTGCTTCATTTGCCCACCTTTATGTCCGTTGGCACAAAGAAGTGACAAAGTATCCTTGAGGATCTAGCAAGTTAAAGATTGAGCACTTTTTGTTGATGTACTAAGACGGCGCAGCTAGCAATATGAATATGCCAATTTTCGCAGCAAATTTCGTTTCCAATCCGTTTTTTACTAACTACTATTAATGTAAGGGTCATCTTTATCATCACAATGAGTTTAAAACACTTATGTGGCTATTTTGGAAGCAACCCATTATTCACCTCTTTTATACCTTACCAGATCTAGGAGTTAAAAGAAGATGTACGAAGATGTATATGCACAGCAAGAAACTAAAAGTTTTTCCTCAAAACCGTTTGCCCTTTTCTTTAGGAATGAGTTCACCCAAGTGCAATCGAAAGAGGGACGAAAATCACCTTGATTGAATAAATAAAATGTCCTTTGGATCAAGCTCTATGTCCAACTCTGTCGTTGAGTGCGATGAGCCATATACTTTCCATTCCTTCAGAACTACGAAAACAAATATCGACACAAAAATTAGCAAGCCTTTATGAAGAAACTGAATCAAGTCATGACATGATCTAAAATTTTAGAAAAAAAGGAGGCAGATTAAAGAATGAGGTAATTTGTAAGTGTGAGCATACAAATGGGTCTTGAACATCACTCCTGTTCGCTCAGATCGCTATGACACGATGAAACCGTTAAAGACAGGACTGAGCGACTGATTAGTTGGCAGTATAGTTCAGCCCAGCATTTACGTCAATACACAGGCTGCTACTTTCAACTTGGTCAGTTGAAGATCGCAATTCCGTTCTAAATAAGTCGTATCTGCTACTTTGTCTCCTTTTTTACAAATTTACGCCTGGATTAAAATAGATGACCACCCAAAAATTTGGATCAGGGCGCAAATTATTTAAGGGCTTATCAGGGGCTAACGGTGACAGAGGATGCTCATTTTGCATCAGCATTAAGAGTGGCTCCCAAGTTGCCACCACAACAACTGGAAATTCAGCCGGAAAGAGGAATAATTTTGCTAAAGACAGTAATGATGATGGTGGCGATGAAAATATAACCGAAATTCCTCTTTATGCGAGTGTTCTGCCTCCAACATCATCAATAAACTTCTCCCATCTTGCAGTTCCTATCGTACTACCAGCACCAATCTGCACGGCTAGAAACCAAAAAGTGCAACCAACAATGCACGAGCAGTCACCCACCAACACGCGAATCGGGACATTAAAAGCGTACGGTTCCTACGCCATGTAAAATTAACAAAGGACTCCTCGACTCCTACTCTATAGGGGAGGAAATCTGAGCAAATCCTAGAGTAGGAGAGGCTGTCAAATTTCCAATGTAGCGCCTTTGATGACGTCAAATGCTATTCGCGATCTCACCGTACGTGTATGCAAATGCGGGCACATTGCAGCCAACTTGAACATGAAAATGCTAATGGCTGACAGCATTCGAATCGCGGAAAACTTTATCCAGCGGCATCCCTCACAGACACTGCAAAACGATTTTATACGAGTTACTTAAATTAGTTTGAAGTTAGGAGATTCGAGTTAACTATAAAGTGAGGCGTCCCGTAAATTTTTAACACGACTTCACTAACTATCTATTCCTTGCGATTGTTCTTACGACGGGAACATTATCTTGCGCCATATTTGTTGCATCTGATAGGATAAATCAACAGTCTTTTTACAAGGAAGACTTAAAGGATTTTCGGGTGGGGATATCGGCTTGTATTTTGGATAAGTTCTTTTTTGCAGTAGAGAGTGGTTCGGAACTCCAATTTTGTCTGACTGAAGGCACATGCAAGTGTCTCAGTGTGCATTTTAACATTTCCTTCATGCCCTTAATCAGATGCAGCACATGTCTTGAGGCATGGTTGATTGCCACTTCCATGTTTGATAAAGAGAAATCGGAGTCGACCCTCATTATTCATCCCATGAGCATCGTGGATGGTAAAGCACCGATTGGTGCATAGACCCTAGGCGGGAAAGCACATCTTTGACTTAGATCTCAACCTTCTGGCGAAACGCGAGTTGCTCGTCCTATTCTTAACCTCCTTTTAGTTTGCCCTTTGTTCACTTGTTCCAGCACACTTTGTTTTTCAAATATCGGTTATAGTGTGGCTAAGCTGGGCCATACGTAACCGAATGGCGCGATTGCGTGCTCCTCAGTTAAAGTATGCCCCTTCTCTTATAGGCTGCGAAACCTTTTGCTAACTGAATCCCTAATATACCCACAAATGGATTTTCGTATTTAGCACAGTCTTTTGCCGCACTTAAATGCGTCTGAAATTTACTATTTCATTCTTCTCTTGCCCTTTGGGGCAGACAAATCCTATGTAAATTCATCTAAAGCAAATAGATTTAATTACATTTCAACTTCACCACTATCTACAAAATACCTTTGCATACAAGTGTCCTGATCAGAAGCGGATGCAAGGTGACAATAACTGACTGCATCGTCAAATGTTAGTCAGGAAAGGCAACCGCAAATTGCGGGAGTGACATCCCTAAAGCGCTTTTGTGTGTTTGTGCCGAGTGGTGAATATAGCGTATTTAAGCTCGTTCAGACTTTCGGCCACTAAAACGACATTTGAGAAACATTTTCTGGGTAGCCACAAACAGATTTATGTTAGATTGAATTTAGGTTTCTCTATTATCAGCTTAATTATGGCAAGATATAACTTCTTATTCCCTGTAACATGCTGTTCAGTTGCAGAACTGTACATTTAGACCTTTTAGAAAATTTTGTTCTGGTAGGGCTGCTGCCATGGTAGACATGCCAGTAGTTAGTAAATGGCAGTCAGCAGTGGTTGTCCTGTGAGTCTTTCTTCAACATGCAGTTCAAAACGAAAGAAATGCGGCCGATCCCTTGTACAATGCAATCGATAAAGCCGCAATCAACAATTACATTAATCTTCGAAAGCGATCACTCGTTTTGAAATAACACTACTGCGTGCTCAAATTTTGGACCGTAAAACATGAGAGTTGCCAAAATTTGTAATCGATAGCAAGCGATTT